>JAPYYS010000170.1:0-168017 GCA_030522525.1 Campopleginae sp. 14b
AACTGCTAGAACCACTTTTTCCACCGGCCGAGGAGCTTGATTGTGCAGAGGAGCTTGCTTTACTTTGCGAGGGAGAATGGCCTTGTGAAGTAGCGCTAGAAGCTGCTTTCGATGCCGAAGATGACGAGGATTTCGATCCACCATCGTCGTCCTCGCAGTCCTGATCGGGCTCATCCTTTCCGGAATCATGATCATGCAAACCAATATCATGGCTATGCTTAGTTAGCGAAATTGATTTGGACAGTCCTAAAGCATGTGACGACTTGTCTAAATGGTTGCCATAGCCAGATTTAGTTGTTGACCCAGATTTTGCTTCTGATTTCGACTTGGACATACTGCTAG
Source organism: Campopleginae sp. 14b (assembly GCA_030522525.1). NCBI lineage: Eukaryota > Metazoa > Arthropoda > Insecta > Hymenoptera > Ichneumonidae > Campopleginae sp. 14b. Next base: position 343 of record JAPYYS010000170.1, read on the forward strand.
AACCACTTTTTCCACCGGATGAGGAGCTTGACTGCGCAGAGGAGCTTGCTTTACTTTGCGAGCGAGTATGGCCTTGTGAATTAGCGCTAGAAGCTGCCTTCGATGCCGAAGATGACGAGGATTGCGATCCGGCATCATCGCCTTCGCAGTCCTCATCGGGCTCATCGTTTCCAGAATCAGACATCGACCTAGATTTTGCTTCCGATTTCGACTTGGACGAACTGCTAGAACGACTTCTTGCACCGGATGAGGAGCTCGATTTGGCAGAGGAGCTTGAGCCGCTTTCTGAGCCAGATCGGCTAGCTGCATCAGCACTCGAACCTGCTGCGGATGTCGCAGAAGATGATGCTTTCGATTCGCTTGATGACGTGGACTTTGCTGCTGATTTGGCTTTGGACGAGCTGCTGGACATACTCTTTGCACTAGATGCAGAGCTTGATTTAGAGTCAGAGCTTGTTTCACCCTCTGAATCATCTCGGTCTTCACCGTCCGTGTTCGAATCATCATCTTCGGAATCCGAATTTGAGGTTGTATGTGCTTTCGACTTCGTGTGGCTTCCACTCTTGACCCTGATATTGCGAACAATTTTGAACAAATCTTCTTTGAGTGTTTCCGTAACTGCGTCAACTTTACGGTGTAGCGATTTGATGAGGTAATGGAATGGCACAGATTTTCTGTTTCCGCCTGGTGACATAGTCTCTTGTAATTGCATTATATTTCCATGTAGGAACTGCGATATTTCATTTATATCGGATTTACATTTCGGCAGGGCTACTTTCCAGTCATTCGGGATTTGCGACACATGTCTGTTCAAGTTCCTACTTAAGTGATTCATAAACCACACACGTTTTCGATACCCAATCTTGAACCAATGACTACTTTTTCTATTTCCGTACTGGCCCTGTAGAGCGGTCGCGTCTATTTCACTGCATAACTGCGTGAGCAGAGTTTCAGTAGATTTTCCCCACTTGGAAAGCATCTTATTATCACTCATGGACGTTTTAGAACTTTCCGAACCTTTTTTCCGCTCATAGCTTTGTTTTCTTGAATGTGCATAAGAACCACTTTTTCCATATAAGTCTTTAGTCTTCTTGTGGTGGTTAAACATACTCAGATCTCTGTGCGATGATTTCAGAGAGTGTGATTTATCTCTTATGAATTCAGTACTATCATTATCCGTCGATTCTGAGCTCTTATCGTCCTCGCATGAGTCGTCATCTGCTTCTTCATTTTCTTCAGATTTTGCGGATCCGTCGGAATTAGCAGATGATGCAGAACCCCAATATTTTTTGCTTCCACCGTTGGATGACTTCGATGTTAATGACCTTCTGAATTTATAATTACTGTTTTTCTTCGAGTGAGCTGATTCAAAAGAATCTTCATCATCATCGTCGTCATCATCGTCGTCTTCATCATCATCATTGTGGTGGTCGTCGTCGTCGTCGTCGTCGTCATCATCATCGTCTTCATCGTCTTCGCCATCATCATCTTCGTCAGAAAATTCGGAAGAATCTGAATCTTCATCAGAATCATCGTCATCTTTCTCTGAAGATTCTTCACAGGACTCTTCAGAACTTTCGCTTTCAGATTCATCGTTGTCGGAATCCCAGTCCGAGTCATCTGTCTTGGAGCTCGCACTACCAGCCTCTGATGAATCTAAATCATGATCCGAAGATGTTTCCAAATGGACTTTACCATCTGTTTCGTGCCACTTCCCACCGTTTCCGTGCCAGCCATCGTGTCCATCTGACGAGGAATCTTTCCATTTGTTTTCCCAGCTTCCAGAAGATGTCTCATGTTTACCGGTTGAGTCAATAATCACATTTTTTTTATAAGAGTGAGCACTTACGTGCACGTCATTTTTCAAACCATGTGATGTAGCTTGCACGCAGGCAACGGCTAATATGAAAAAATAGATAACCAAAGCTGAAAAAAAAATTCCGTTAGTTTCAACCCCCGTGAGCATCGTTTATTGAAAATCTTTATCGTTATAAATCTAATAAGATAAAACTGATATACATGTACCTTTCATCGCAGCATAAGGTTAAGGCAATTTCTAAGATCGATGCTCCGTGGTAACGGCGCACTCATACTCCATTTCATTTGCAATTTTCTTTTATATGTCATGTTTCATTATTATCTTTATGTCTTATCTCGCGCGCGTACGGCGTATTAAATTAATTACTTCTGTCATTAGTCTCGTATTGCATTAATGCATCAATGTTCTTATTGGACAGATATTTTTATTGAAGAACTAAAATATTGATTGTTTTTGTGTTTTAACAAGCGCAGTCCGTTGACAAGTATCGTTTCTCGCAAAATCGTTCATAATAAAGAAGCATTATTCTTTCCGCAAAAATATTGTGCCCGTATATTGATTGTGTTTGTATTCACTATTCTTATGATTTAAATGTGTTTTCAAATATCGCAGCACTTCCCCATCAGATAGCTACATACATGGGGTTCAATGATTCGCCGACTTTCATCAATTGATCAGTCACTCATCCAACTAACTACTATCGCTGGCCTCGAAGATTTCCCTGTTACCGCAGTAAAACGTAATTATAGGAGATTATTTTGTCACTTTTTGATGAGAGATTTTATTTAATTTCAAAGAAAAGATTAAGCGGCGATTTGTTTAAAATGATCGAGAGATTATAAACAAATTACCAGCGACGAGGTATTGTAAAGACCTTCATCGATCGATATAATACGAATAGCATCAGCACAGAGACGTGCTGTAACATCGGTACCACTGAAAATAAAAAGATTAGTGATTCTTATCACATTCGCCTAAGCATCGATTGAATTTCCATGAAACGTCGAAATTGGAAACCACAAGTTTCTGCATGCGATTATCAACACCTCAAGCTTGCGTTCACCCTGCTCTAAATTCATTACATATTGCTTTCTCTCCGTTGTTTTTTATATGCACAGGTGTATGGATGAACGTGAAAACATAATCTTGTTATTTCATCAATATATCATTATTCAATATTTGTCAGATTCGGAAACCAATCAAGCAGATTCATGGCGTGTTGTTAGCGAAGTTGCAAAAATGTATTATTTTCCGCATGCGTTATACATATCACTTGACTGACGTATAGTGGAACTCGAATTTCGTTGAATATTGGTCATCTCGAGGAAAAAGTGCTCATACATTGCAAGTTTCGATGTGTCTGTATATGCGCGCAGACGACACAATCAAAGGGCTTTTGACGTCCATATATATATATTGAGAAATGTCACTTGCGGTAGGAAATAAGCATTCCTTCCATCACTTGCTATTGGACTTGCCAATAAGCTGAAAACAATCGTTTTACTGTCAATCACATCGGTCGTCATCTGCGTGCAGTCCCGCACAATAAATCGAAACAATGACGATGGATAATCATTGTGTGTTTTAGTATTGCAACGGTCTATATCCAACACCCTTCTACTTTTTATTCTTCTAGGGTACATTACGCGCGCGAATGGTTTGCTGATAGCGTTGCAGCGCTATTTTCATATATATAATAACTTATCGAGATATTTCACACCGGAGATCGTCTACGGGAGCAGTATCGATCAATATTTTTGAAAATAAAAAATTGTGATAGAAAATCAAAAGCTACATTTACTTCCCACTTCATATTCTGGTCAAATGATAGAAAAAAATCCTGACGAAAACGACTTTTTACGCCGTTGCAACTGGGCGTAACCTTGAAAATCTTGAAGGCATAAACTTCGATCTATAACCTCTTGAATAGATGGAATAGGCCTTGAATATGCATTGACATAGTTGGCTCCGCCATATAATTTTTTTCGCTCGATTGGAATTTTTCGAACGCCAGAATTACGAGCTACTCAAGATCTATCGGAATGCGCAAAGAAAGATCTCAGAGCTCCACCCTTTCTTAGTGAAAACCATGCCTCAAGTTTTCAAAGTTTGCACCGCCACAAGAGTTTTTTAACTGGACAATGGTTTCTGGCGAGGTTACTGCTTAGATGTTTAGCTAGGTTAGTGCTTCGATGTTTAGCTAGGTTACTGCTATGACTTCTGACGCCGCTATCCTATGTATTAACCTTAGTTGGCTTTGGCTTGGAAGGTGGTCGTCTGGCAAGTGGGGACCTAGCTAAGAAAGATACCAGGACCATAACCAATGAAGGTCTACGCCAATCGCCATTCTGCATGAAGGTTTCTGTGAGCAAACACGAACGAAACGATAATTGCAGTGATCAACGAGCTCGCCTACTTTAAGGAGAACAAAATGGGACCTTTTTTCTTTTACTCCTTACATCAAGTGGAAGTGGTGCTTTTACAGCACGGTTTCCAAATAGCTGCTGCCAACGGTGCCCTGGGTCTTACATAAATTCTTGCGCGGAGCAAGCAAGCGTGAAGGCATCTAAATATGCATGAAGGTCAACATTTCGTCCGACTGAATTCCAGCACGACGGATGACGTGTTTGCGTCTCATCTTTATTTAATATCGCCCCATTAGCATAAGAGCGTTTTTATTATCGACTAGACAAACTTTGTCTCCTCTGATAATCCGAGCCCTATCTCGTTGCGGCGTTGAGCAGGCACGTTCGGCCTGATAATTCCCTCATTGGCCGGTGCGAGTACGATGAAGTTTTGCACGTCCGTAGCGCTGCACGATAAGATGACTTGGGTGGTATTATCGCAGGAAAAACCAATAGTACTCGTACTAATACATCACATAATGCTACAGCACCTGAGCGACATATTCTCAACAGTAATCATGCACCTGTCCGTGCTTTAGTTCAAGCTGACGGAGCGACAGTCCAATTGTCAACATGCAACAAACGTTCGTGTACTGTGAATTATCGTTTTTCTAGTCTACCAAGCAGACAAATAGCGCGCGCGATGATATCGACTCCCGTTGGTTCGGCTGTAGTTGCTTCAGTTAAATGAACTGTGAGTATGAACATCAGAGTAAACGAATCTCGGTTGCATTTGGCTATATAAGTAGGTATACCTGCTGAGTTTCATCCGATTCCATGCATTCGAAACTTCAGGAACAGTTGAACAGAGTTCGATCCGTATGATGTACCAGGGGACCTAACACGTCAGGTTCTGCCGGTCAACAGCACAGCGCGAACGGCTTGGCCACGCAGATCTGCAAAAGATATAATGAGCTTAGGGATATTTAATAAATCTACCAAGCTAGAATTTTCGTCAGTATGCCCAATTTTCGTTGGTTGTGACGTGTTCAGCATCCACTGACAGGAGCAAATCATTTTGAGCACGCCATACTTTGTTTTTGTGGATAAGGGACGTTAATAACTGGAAAATCAAGAAGTCCGTGTCAACGCATCGCTGCAATCATGATGGTTGGTCCTCGGACTCACTGTGAGACTGTGACGTATTTCTCTTTAGCTTCTGTGTTGAAGGAAACGTTGTAAAATATACTGAGGAATGATAGGATCGAAATAATTCAACGACAATGAGACGTTTGCTAGAAAAATTCATTTACTAAAAGGACCACCGAAAGATGGTACCATTTTGAGGGGCTTATATACAGAGAACGATTATTTTCGTTTTCATTCAATTTCTTTGTATGCACAAAACACGTCCACTTTTATAGCTATATTTGCAATAGATCCTCTCTATTCGTTGATGGTTTTATTTGTGTGTGCCAACGTTGAGCAAAAAAGGGAAGACTGAATGAGAGAACAAATATTAGGTAAAACCACGATTTTCAAGTTTCAGTTCGCTCGTGATTCCTTTGATATGAACGACAGATGGTTCCACCTACTTCAAGATTCATAGAAAATATATATTTCTCTTATCGACGTCGCTTGTGCAATTATACAAACAAGAATATTATTTATTATACATGGCAGTCACATTGTTTGTCATTTATCTTCATGATGGCCTGCAGTAGATTCGAAGCTAAACGATCTGTCGTATTTTCTTCATTTTTTTCCACACGTAATGTCAGTACGTTTTGATTCATTGAACAGAAAATCAAAATGATAAAAAAATTGAGAACGAAAATGAAAAGATACTTTAAAAAAAAAAGGAAAAGAGTCTTCGTAGTTTATGTACAGAGCTACTTATGACTAAGAACGCCTCGAACGTACCCGACGCGGGTGATAATGAAGACCTATTATTTACAAAAACAATATCTCGATATACAGGAATAAAACTCACCCGAGTCAACATCTAACTTTACTATTGTCCATTCTTTCAGATCGCGTGTCCATTGAATTTAACATCCTTCGAATGCAAACGAGATTTTCACGGTTTTTATTCAGTTTTGAATATTAGTAAATTATTCAAAAAAGTTTACCCTGTCTTTCGTAGCTTTTCTCTACAAAATGTGTGTTGGGTTTTTTTTTAGTAATACTGGAAAAATCAAATGCATTCCAATGATGCAAAGTCCTGCATGGAAACATTTCCATATTCGTCATTGTCATCAATATTCGACTTTAGTCACTACCCGAACAATCGTTATAAACATATTTTACAGATTTTCGTCGTTTCGACGATTATAATTTAACGAGTCTTCATTGAAAGTCTTGACAGAAAATATATTTTTTAATATATCACGTCGTTCATTGCTTACTAATTATTGGGAAGTCTCTGTTCATTTACTCCATTCATTAGTTTTTTTTTTACCTAACTGCGTGTAGTCCATTGGATACGTTAATGAGTATTTTCTCTTACAATGATGCATCGAAATTGACGTATTTGTGATGGACCGAAGAATCATTTTTGTAGCCTCGACTTTTGATAACTCTCCGGAATTTCGAGAATTTTCTTAGATTCACGTTCTGGGCCGACAAAAATGAAAATCTTGTGACATCCAGTGGAGTGAGTTTGTATTAAAATTTGTAGATTCTATAGTTTTTGTCATAAGGCTAGATTCTTAATTCGTGATCGGTGAGTATGCCTCTGGGTGGGCATTGGGATCTTTGAGTGGATGGTGGCACAAGAGGACTTATGCTAGGGCTTCTCGTTGCCAAGGGTGAGAGAGAAGGCGAAAAGCTAGGACTCAATGCCGCAGAAGGAAAGGTCGAGGCATCGTGACTGATGGGTGACCTTGGCAATATGCCTCGTGCGAGAGCAGGTGCAGCGAGGGACCTCGGTGCAACGGAAGTGAGTAGAGGTGGCGGTGGTGCTTTGTGAACCGGTTTGGCCTTGTGACTACCAGCGGAATTTCCGCTTTGGACACTTGCTGCGTCATCCTTCAATCTTGCTATTTCGCTAAATACATGAGCAAGAGGTTGATACTGTGGCCCCCAATCGAGAAGATAATCCCAATTGTAAGAACCGGTTAATTCCTCTTCGCTATGAACAATAGAACTGAGTGAACCGTTCATCGAAGGTCCACCGGGGACTTCGAGGTCCGATGTAGGTCTTCCAGTTTCTCCGATTTTTCCATAAATTAAAGTTGCTATTTCGGCCTCGGTGACCGCTTCATCCTCGAAGAGATGTAAGCTATCGAGTGGCAAAGCTTCCGGAGGCCTTCTAGGTGTGCCAGCAGGTGGGTCAACGATGCCTAATCTCGCGAGATATTCCTGAGTGTTATGAACGGAAAGATCACTCGCAGAGTCGCCGTTTTGTTGTCCCTCGTTGATCATGCGGATTTCCTCATCATCGCCATCGTCCTCGGCGGAGCCACGACCGGACGAGCCGGATCTATCACTTCCCGATATTTCTGAAGTTGCTTGTTGACCGGATTGCCCGCTGGTTCCGTACGGAGGAATTTCGTCGTATTTCGGCGGTGCGAATTGGCACGAATTAGTGTTGTTACCGCCGGATACTCCGTCCGGTCCATTCCCATTGTTCGCCACTCCAGCCACGCTCCTTATCGGAATCGTGTCAAAAGCACTCGGATCAACGTAACTGTTTGACGATGTCGCGTTGCACTCCCCGCTCAGACCAGGCTTAGTCCCCGGTTTCTTATGACGCCGTGTTCTGAGGTGAAGAAACAAAAATATTCCACCGAATGCGATAACCAGCAAGACAAGCGCTATGAGAAGACCGAGTGCCCAATCGGCCAATCCATTCGCAGCAGCCACTGCCATGTTGGAGCCGATATTCGAGGGTACAGCAAAAGCTCCGTTCCTACCATCCTCGTTGCTGATCTCGTTGTCGATAAGATTTATTTCTACCACAGTCATATTCGATAATGATCCTTGTCTACCAGAACTTGCACTCACGACCAATCTCGCTGATTCTTCGAAACCGAGATCCAAATTGGTCAACTTGTTTTTCACGATCAGAGCACCGGTCGTTCGGTTGAGCTTGAAGTAAGGATGCTGCGAGGTCAATTGATAAACTACCCTACCATCTGGTCCCTTGTCACGGTCCGTTGCTGTCACATGACCGATCACCGTTCCTGGCAACACTCTGATGCCATTACGCAACCCAAATCTGTACATCCTCTCCGTGAATTGCGGGTGGAATTCATCTCTCGAATCGATTTCCACTCGGACTCGAACCGCCGCTGTTCTGCCTCCATTGTCCGTTGCCCGCAATGTAAACGCGTAACGATTTCTCTGCTCGTAATCGAAAACTGCGCTCGTTCTAACCGAACCGGTTGTTGAATCGACAGCGAATAATTTCCAACTGTCGTCGATATCAGAAAATCCATTCGCTGCTGCTGATACTATGGAGTAGTTGAGTTTACCGAATATTCCACGGTCGAGATCACTCGCCCGAGCCGAAAATACGCTCGTACCGATCGCCTCGTTCTCAGCTACGAATTCGAGATACTCCGATACTGGAAACTTCGGGGAGTTGTCGTTCACGTCTTCCAACGTTACTCGGAGACGAGCAAGCGAACACAATGGCGTCGTGTCGCTGTCGCAAGCCATTATTACCAGATTATAGATTTCCGGGGCCAAATCACAGTCCAGCGTGTTGCTCACCGTGACAGTACCACTTTTCCGATCGATGTGAAAGAGACGAGCGTCGTTTCCCGACGTTATGTCATAATGCAAATCCGACCCTGGACTCCCTTCCAAATCTGCATCCGTTGCTCCAATTATAGCTAATATCGTACCGCGTGACGCATCCTCCCTTATTGACACCTCGTTAAGCTCCTTCGTGAACAGCGGATAATTGTCGTTCGTATCTTCAATCGTTATTATTACGGTCACCGAATCCTCTCCCAACAAACTTTCCGATGTCGAATTTTCGTCTTTCGAGCCCAATCGTAATACGTAACTGTAAATAAATTTTCATACGAATAATTAGTAACAATTATTGTTCAGGATTGGCTGATCGTTTTGGGACAGTGAACGCGAGAAAAAATATGTCCCTAGGGAAATTCGAAACAATGGCACCAGCGAATGACCTTCGAGGGCTCGTGACTGTTCTCCACGTTGATATAATTTTTATAAAACTATGAAATAAATTTCATTTTTTATGCAGAGTCAGTTAAATCATGACTTTTGTGATTGCGAATGAAACTCTTTGTGAGAAGATTATTTTGAGATGGAAAAAATAAAAGGAATTTACCTGTCCTTCGTTTCTCTGTCGAGTTTTTTGGCGAGAATTAAACGTCCTCTCGAAACTTCGAAAACGCCGATTTCATCTTCAGCGATAATGCCACCATCGAGAAGGCCCAAATCTGACAATTTTGTCAAAGTATATCCTCGGCGTGTATTCTCGTTAATGCTTATCTTGAACTCCCGTCCGGGTGCGGCATTCTTGAGATGACTGAGCCGCACTATGACCGAACAGGTGGACGTCAGAGATGGAACACCGGAATCTTTGGCGACAACGATTAGCTCGATCTCTTTGGGCAATGGTTTTACGAGCGCCGTACGATTTACCGTAACCGTGCCTGTTATAGAATTCACCAGGAACCCTTTGGTTGCTCGAAGCAGTTGATACGTTACGACGTTATTCGTTTCGGTCAAATCGTCGTCAGTAGCATTCACGGCCAGTAATTCTCGGATTTCGCCTCGATCGTCTGAAAAAGAACATTTCAAATATTTACACACTGTCTCGTTAATTTCTCGGTAACCATTTTTTTTTTTTTTTTATTATTAATGAATCCAAATGATATGAAAAAAAAAAGTAATTGACGATTAATTTATTCCTCAAACAATATTACGTCTGATTAATAAACAAAATGCAACCAGATTTTTTTCGATTGACATTTTGCTTTGCAAATATTTTCAACGATCCGTGATCGATTGACTAACTAAAGTTTTCACCCTGACAGTTTATTTCTATGAGATTAGATGATGCTTCGGAATTTACTGCTCGAGCCAGGGTGTCAGCATTAAAGCGACATTTATTCAGTGTACGAGGAAATACTGAATTAAAATGAGGGGCGACGATTTGATAGAATTTTAATGGAAGGTAATGGGTCATGAATAAAAACAGTCGCTAATGAATGAATGGATCATTAACGAAATTGAATTGGCGTTTAAAAACCGCGAAAAGAAAAGAAGATACGAAAATAATAAAAATAAACATTTATATTGAGTTCCGTTAAATGGCGTAAATTCAAAAGTTAAACGCTGCAAAGTTTGGCTGAATCCCATGAGAATTTCGGTTTGACCACACCGACCCATTACACCCGGGCTATGTATTTTAATTAACTTTCGGCCAGAGTTTTCGTTGCTTCTCTCAGCCGCACGCGTACCACGAAGGAACGACTCCACGTTTATTTATGTTCGCGATGGTGGCGAGCGCAAAAATCTCTCTCTCTCTCTCTCTCTCTCTCGTTCCCTACGTGCTCGCATTCGATTCTCAGGCGGACCTCTCTCCGCCTATCTCCTTTTTCCTTCCTTCTCTCCTTCTTTTCTTCTTTGCATCTTTTACAATTTTTTATCTCTCTCGCTCGTACCTCCCTAACCCGACGTCTCTTTCTCTGCCTCTTTACTTCTTTCGCTATTCTCTCTCTTCCACTTTTCCCCTTCTCCGAAACACCAAACTCCTTTACAATCCAAATAAACTCAAAACTAGGGCTCCGAGAGCTTTTTTTTTCTTCGATTCTTTTTTTCAAATTCAATTCTTGCGTTACTGGTTTTTGTTTCTGGTATGAGGGTAAATACTTCGGAATAACGTATCATTAATATTCACACTCTTAGTTGCTGGTTGTATTTTTCGCGAAATTTACCTCCTAAGCTGGCCACGTAAGCGGCTTGTTGAAACTTCGGTTTGTTGTCATTCAGATCCGTGACTCGTACGGTCAATTGAGTGTTCGCTTCGTGTATCCCATCACTCGCAATTATTCGGAGCGTATATTCGTATCGATTTTCGGCGTCGAGTCGTTCAAGGAGAATTATTTTTCCACCGTAACGATCGATACTGAATGGTCCTGGTTGCGTTGCATTGTCGAAACGATACGTCAACGCTGGTGAACTGTCCACGTCATTCGCCGTCACCGTTGTTAACACTGTGCCCACTGCTGTTCCTACGAAGATCGAAAAAAAAATCAAAATACATTATTTTTTCTCAATTCATCATGAGAAACGAATTTTGAAAAGTTGGAAATTTCCAAAAACAAATAATCGAGAAGCGTCACAAAGTTTCTGCATTTTTTTTCAGTTTTCGATCATTCTCGCTGCATCAAAAAATCGCTGATCGGTTGAATTTTCAGAGCAGTAAAAAAAAATCATCCCGTTCCACTTGCTTTGGACGTGAGCGTGTATATGCTACTTTTGGCTATATAGGGTATACCTCCGTCGATGCACACGCGAAGAGACCATATATACTGTACTTAAAATGCATTGGATACTGCCTATCGACCCGTTTCATCTGCGAACCGAGCGGTTTGTCCGCACCCTCGACCCGACCAGAAACGCGTTGAGCAAAACTGTTCGGATAGCATTCAGATTTCTTTTACCTTGGTTATAGTCAGCCCTGCCCTCTCCTCATCGGCCCCTCCTCTCAGACACCGCAAAATTTAAGTTTAAGGACTCGAAAAATGAGTCCCAGATCAACGTTGCATTTCCGTAGATAAATTAAGTATATTTTTTATTTCTTCATTCCCGATTAAGTTTCCTGCACACTTTGTTTTTCCTAAATTCCAAAATTTACGGTTTTTCTTGATTTTTTTCTTTTTTTTTCGAAAGACCAAGCAAAACAACGATTCCGTTCGTACGTATGCATGCGAGCAACCGTATACACCCACTGTTCCATGGTGTGGCAAACGACTAGTTGGCACGCGGCTTTACGTCGCTCGTAAATTTCGTTGCAACCGTTAAAGTCGTGTAAAACGTTTTCGAAAACGGCCTCACTGAGCCTATTCTCTCTACCCTCATTCTTTTCGACTCAGTCTCTTCCACCATTCGATATCCGTTACTTTGATTCTGTAAGCCACACCTGGCCTTTTGATAATTATGTGAATTGCGATCAGCTGATTGTTGTACTTTGACCTATTGCCCGCGTGGTCTACCGAGGAACTTGGAGAACAAAATAATCCCTGGAATAATGGAGATTAATGTTTTTTCGATACGTAAAGGGAAGTTAGTAATTCTTCCCATTCAGAGTGTGGAATAAAAAAATATAAATCAAGTGTGGAACGCGGAGAATTTTTGTTGCCTTGATGAAAAATAAACTAACCGAGTCGATTGCTCATTTAAGCTGCGATTAATCATAGATATATATAAATGTACGTATGATTCGGGTGAATTACGATTACTCGTATATCTTGTCGTTCCTTCACGACGGGATATCAGTGAGGAATCGAAGAGAGAAAGACAGAAGCAAGCAGCAAGTGGAAGAAGTTAAGATAAAAGAGAGGGAGAGCGCGTGTATGTGGTACGCATGTATGTGAAACGCAAGCCTATAAAATAAAAGGATTAAAAAGAGAATGATTGGAGACGGTGCAAAGCGCGTATGAAGAAGCGCGTGCTGTACACAAATGGGGATCGGTATGAGGATTCGTGGAGGGCGACCGCAACGATTAAATTTGCCAGTCGTAACGAGTACGAGAAAAGAGAAAGAGCCGCAAAAAAGTTCGAAAGAAACTACCTAACTCGAATGGTTATCAAATACGCCATCTTCCGAGGCCGGAATTTTGCTCTCATTCCCCGCTGAGGATAATTAAAATCTTCGATTCCGGTTCGTGGTAATTAAAATCAATTATTGGTGAATATCCCGCGAGGTTCTCCGTTACGGAAGAGGCTGAATATCATGAGAAACGGAATTAACCTGCCGCCCATAGCCCTCCGAATATATTTGAAAAATTACATTTTTCACGTTTTTTTTTCGTATTAACTCAAGTGCCTCGATCATCATTATAAAAAAAATCACCAAAATGACGAGTCAATTTCCAGCGTTGATCAAATATTTCGTTCGCAAGTTCGCAGACCGTTGGGTATGAGCGTGATTAATAAAATTGAACACTCCGTTTGACGTTTCGTTGAAAACCAGATCGAATGTTCATTCTGAGATTCACTTGATTATGCTTCCCGTGTACATATAGACTGGAACCATAAATAGGCATAAAGAAAGGTGCATACGCGTGGAACGTCTTTGATAGCTCTTGATTTTTCTGAATTATTTATTTATTTTCCAAAGCCCGAAGGAAAATGTTGTCGAGAATGAAAAACCAGTAGCTCCAGTGCAAGGAGAAAAACATGTCGATATGAAAGAGTAATAAATTTTCTAGTAGTCAAGGCAAGGCTCGAGGTATCGAACGAGGCATGTATAAAAGGAACGATGCACGATATCTCGAATGATTCTTCACGTTCATATCCATTGGCGGCGATTCCGATGATCTTTGATCCACGCAGGAATGAGATCGAGTGGGCTTTCTCGATTTATAATTTGTGCGGATATATCGAGCGATTAATTACACCGGTATATATATATATAGATGGATGCCAATCGAATGATTTTACATCTCGAAAAGCTGTAAAACGAAATCGTACATAATCGTTACGGGGCTCACGAATTGCGATGTAAAGTGGATTTTTCTGTTAACTTTCCTTTTTTTTTTTTTTTTTACTGTAAACCAAGAATTACGGCACCGTAATAACTGCAAATCTCGTTACTGCCCGGATGTATCGAACGAATGACGCTCACTCGGGACGAATGAGGTGCAAAAAATCGTCATATCCGTTATCCGCTCAACGAGTTGCTAAATATTTTTTAATCATTCCGAGAAATCATCATTCCACATGAGTGCTTGATTTTCCTCTTAATTTTTAATTACGCGATTAATTTACCGTGAAAAATCTTGATCTTGAATGATCAAAAAAAAAAAATGGACAAGAAAAATGTAAATAGTACGAAATTTTGTGGAATATTTGGAAAATGTCACATCGGACAATTCGAACCGAATGCTTCGGCGATGAAAAATAGGATTCAAAACAAAGGAGACGGAGAGAAAGAATGAGAAGGTGAGAGAGGAAGGGACGATCCTCACACGCCTCAGCAGCCCGTGGTATAGCATAGTATAAGTTATGCAGATTGTTTCGAACGGTTGGACTTTAATGCCGGCGTAAATCCTTCACCACTTAACGTTATACTTTCGAGAGCAAGTCACGAAGTCTTACTCGGCTTCTGATGCGATTCTGCACCCCACGATTCCGTCACTCATGTTTAATTTCTACGAGTATTTTATCTTTCTTAATGTCTCTTCTGCGAGCCTAAAAGTCAAGAATGATAATAATCAATTCGATGATCTATAATTTTTCGCATTTACCAATTTGTCATTCCGTCGGTTTTCGATTTTTTGTCATAACTTTGTTGGCTATTAGGAAAAATTTATTGATCTTGAAAATTTCAAATGTTCGGTGCCAGAGAGAATAATGAAACTTTGAAGGTTTAGATAAAATTGTTGGATTACCTTCTGAAATGGAGATTATTCGATGTTCCGGAAAAGTAGGTTGATTGTCATTGACATCGATAACCCGAACGCTCAGTGCTGCAGTCCCAGTTAGCTGAGGATTTCCTTGGTCGGTGGCGATGATCGTGAGGCGGTATTTTTCACGGATTTCACGATCGAGAACGATATTTGTTCTAACGATACCGCTGTATGGTGGGCTGATGGTGAACGCGTTATCAGGATTCCCATCGACGATGTGATAGAGGAGTCGGCTGTTCAAGCCCTGATCGGAGTCGCTCGCTGATAGCTGCGTCGGGGAAAGTGAAAAATTAATGTTTCTCCGTCATTGCGTGGCACTTCACCAAACGGCTCGAGTTCTAGGTTCGAGTTATTTCCTGGGACTGGTGACAATGCTGGCGCCATGAAAAAAAAAAAAAAACTCACCTGGACGACGAAATTGCCTTTGGCGTTGCCTTCCAGAACGGTGGCGGAATATTGGTTCTGTGTAAAGATGGGTGGATTATCATTGACGTCAGAGACCCGAACGACAAGTTTGGCGTAAGCTTCGAGACGTTCGGGACCGGGGGTTCTAGCAACGAGAGTCAAAACATGTCGAGAATTTTCTCGGGGTTCTTCTCTCGATTGTTGTCCATCGAGTGATATTTCCCAGGAGTTGACGTTCGGCCCAATATCCGCAACGACTTGATCGTTAGCATGTAAGTTGGTCAACAGTTCGGCGTCAAGTTTTTCGGGATCGTTGATGCGGACAAGGCCAGTGTCCTCGTCGATGGAAAAAGTAGATGCATCGTTACCCGATCCAATGGAATAAGAAATACGATCGCGACGTCCATCCGATCGGAGCGCAGTAACTCGAACGATCTCGGTACCGATAGCCGAATTTTCTTGGACGATAACGCGGTAAGTTTCATTTTGAAATTTTAAAACGGTCGTCGATTCGTCGATATCGCCGATTTGAACTTCGACCAATCCGTTGCTAGTTTTCGGGGGATTCCCTTTGTCTCGTGCCATCACATCCAAGTGATAAATCTTGCCGTAATCCTGTGCCAACGATGAAGTTGCTGTCACCACTCCCGTAGTCGGATGTATACGGAATTTCGGCTTTTCTTCCTCTCGCAGAAATGTGTAGACAATTTCGCCATTCGATCCGGTATCGGCATCCGTTGCTTTAACTTGAATGATATTTTGGCCCGGTTGGATATCGATCGGGACGACTGATTTGAAGGGATACTCTTCGAATACTGGGGCATTGTCGTTGACATCACCGACGCTTATTTCCACAGGAATATAAGTCCTTTTGGCATCGTAACTGCTCCCATCAGCTGCCACTACCAAGAAGTTGTATGCGCTTTGGCGTTCGCGATCCAATGGCCTGGAAGGATAGTCAATAAAACTGGATGTTAGAAATGCGTAGTCAAAAAAGGGAAAAGTCAATCAGACACAACGGTAAAAAAAGGGTTTTTGTTGTTAACGTTTTTTGACAATTTTTACATTTTTTCGAAAAAACTTTTCGCCGAAGCTCTTTCGCTTTTTTATCCAATTTTAAGGGAAAAAGTATTTTTTATTGAAAAAACGGAGCTCGGTTCGCGTCGGTGGGAATTCGCAGTCGGTTTGCTTAGTATATAAATATAAAGTAGAGGCGGTGTGTCTTTCAACATGAACCGAGAGATCCAGTTAATACTTAGCGACCAGCCGCATTAGATGGTATGCGGAGGCAAGAGAGAACAAACAAGAAGAAAGAGGAAGAGAGAAGAGAGAGAGAGAGAGAGAGAGAGAGAATCTTGTTGCACTCTCGCGGTGGCCTCCAGTTCAGCGAACACAGAGGCCGATGCGTGTTCGAGAACGTTCTCGCTTACCCACCATTTCGACCCCCACCCCTTGGCCCAACTTGCCTTTTTCTCTATACGCACAGTTTTGCATATCAGACTTTTTGCCGGCTGAAATAATGCATTGAAATGCCAGCACGTGTTGTCCCGGTGAAATGACAGACGGCTGTCCGCTCCGCACCGCAAAACATTGTCCCCTCTTTCGGCCTTATTCTCTTTCTCTCTCTCTCTCTCTCGCTCTTTTCTCTCTGTCAGATGGCACGCGTTCTCCCGAACGCCCTCTATCGCTAATATCGTAAAGTTAAAAAATGTGTGTTCACAGGTTTGGCCTCGTTTAATCTTTGAAATAGTAATTTTGAGTGTTGAAAATTTCGCGACAAATGAATCGATTGTCGGGCTTTAAAATAACATCATTTTTCTCGTCCCATTTAGCCGAAACAAAGTGGCTTTTTCACTGGATTTATTTATGGAGCAACTTTTCTTGTCTCGTTTAGATTGGATCTGAAAATGTTTTTTACTCTTCCGTTTTTCGTCACCCGTAAATTAATTATCCTGAATAAATTTGCATTATTTTTCCATCTGTGTTTCTCTGTTTTTTTTCCCCTTTGGTTACCTCGAGAAACGTTTTTTTTTTCTGCTCCGAAATAGAATTTATCGTACGGCTCTTTTCGCCTCGTTTAGATTTCGAACTAACAATTCCTGTTATCTCCGAATGTTGGCGGTGCTTGAATTAATTATGAGGCATTCTTCTGACCGGGTATTCGGTAAACTTGCGAAATTTCGTGAGGAAATAGGCGAAAAAATTGACGCTGGCTAGGGTGCCGGTTCAGCCCGATAAAGATTTTAGGAAAAAAAAAATTGTCATCTTCGCCTTATCAGAAGGAATGGAAATATATCCGATAAGGGAAATATCATATTTTCTGAAAGTCATTAAAGCTGCAACCTCGTTTTACCGGGTCGTAAGAACATTCGCATATTTTTTTGTACGATTCCTCGGTTGGATTGAAAGTCTCGTAATCAGAATCTAAATCTCTTGATTTATGTTATTCGTCCGGGATTGACATTAGCTAATGATCATTTCCATTCACCATCGGAAACCGCACACTGAGATTTTTCGTCTAATTAATTATGATCTCACTGATAATGCGCAACAATGTTTAGCTCGACCTTGGCCAGGAGCCAGAGAATGGTACGTCGGTCTTTTTCGGTCAACGACTCGCTCTTTCTCTCTCTCTCTCTCTCTCTCTCTCTCTCTCTCTCTCTCTCGGTCTCGGCCTCTCTTGATCATGCATTCATTCGGATCTTACACGCGCAAGTAGTACTTTCATTCTTTCTCGTTTCTCTTCTTTTTCATCCTCCTTTTCTCCGATCCCTCGTTTTTTTTTCTTCTCTTCGTCCTTTTTCCTTGATCCTGCTCGTTGTTTTTTCATCTTATTCGGCTCTCCCTTTATTTTAGTCGCGCTCTCTTTTTCGTGCGGAATTCTACAAGTTTATTGCGTGAGGAATCACGAGAATGAAAATACCTCTGTGGGACTGGGCTGTGGAGCAGCAATGTGTAATGCATACGAGATCGTCTAATCGAGCGAGAAGAGTATCCTGGCAGGAAACTCACGTAGATAGAGAGTCGAGAGAAAGAGAAAAAGGGAGACGAAGCGAGAGAGAGCGTGAGCGAGAGGGACAAGTTTATAATTTTATGACTCGCTTTCTCTCTCTTTCTTTTAGCCTGCACCCGAGCTCGCGAGCGCTGCAGTACGTTCATTCTCGTCTTTATTTTACAGCATCGTATCCCTCCTGTGCCCCCCCCCCCCACCCGCTATACCAGCTTCCACAATAATATTACTCGCTGATTCTAATCGTACGAGTAATAAAGGTCGCGGGGCAATTAACGCCCGGATGAAATTAGCCGACGTCTCAGGCTCTCTAAAGCACGTTAGAAAACATTCGTGTGATTAGGTACAAAGTATTTTTTCAAATGTTAATTATATCCTTGAAATATTCAAGCTTTATCAGTTGATCGTTAAATGGCCTTGAATTTCTAGGCATTCCTAGAAACAACGTTGATCTTCACTGACGAAGAAATTTGCTGTTGTTTCTTACCCAGCAGTTGTGATTACGCCGGTCAGATTGTCGACCCTGAAGAGCCAAGTTGTTTCTTCAGCGACCGAATAAGTTATTTTTCCATTGGCTCCTTGATCCGGATCCGTAGCCCGCACGGTAATTATTGACGAATCTATTGGTACATCCTCGAAAACGGTTGCCGTGTATTTTCCAGGAACATTGTTCGGATACATGGAAGATCCATACTGAGGGAAAGACGATTGATGGCCAAAAGTTTGATAGTCATGAGCTTCGCTTTCGGTGGTTTGGTGACGGGAATGGGGATACTGTCCAATCGTAAATGACGGTGAATTGTCATTGACGTCAAGGACGATCACAGTTATGTTACAACGAGCTTCCAGACTCGGATGTCCTTTGTCTTTCGCTGAAATAGTCAAAACGTATTTTGATATTATTTCCCGATCGAGACTCGACGCTGACAATACGCCCGTCGTAGGATCCAGCTTGAAATTTCCTCCTGTGTTCCCGCCTGGAATGTAAGCAACAAACATTGGTCAAGCATCGAGATTTTTCGAGCAAGAATAAAAGATTTTATGAATATTTTATCGAAGGACTTACCAACGATGCTGTAATTTATTTCGCCGTTCTCTCCCTCGTCGATGTCAACGGCGGCAATCGTATGAATACCCGAGGCGACCTCATTCTCGGTTATAGCAAGAGTGTAACAAGATCCAGGTCTGAATTCCGGGCTATTGTCATTTTCGTCGACGACGATGATTTCAACGGTCGTAAGATCAAGGAGTTTGTTGGATTTCGCTAGTACAGGAACTTGGTATCGCCCAGTATTTTCGCGATCGAGTGAATCTTTCAGATAAATGACGCCGTTGTTAAAAATGCCGAATTTGTCGGAAGCCGATCCAGCGGGAATGTGGAAGGTCACGTTAGCTGAAAGAAAATAATATCATTTTAGCAAGTGCCAAGACTTCGTTCGGGAGCTTTGGTAATTAGTTCGAAGCGAGGAAAATAATTGAAAGTAACAAGAAGCAATTAGGTTTGTAATAAAAACGAGATTCATAAAGTTGGCATCGATTGAATATTATTTGTAATTGCTACTCCCGATTCATTTGAGTGCCACATAAAAGCTATCCCATAAGAATAATTCCTATCCGAATGCCGACGTTTTGATGGCTATTTTTATTTCATTGCTCGAGCGCTATTACGCAGAGTATCTTTGGCAAGATTCTCGCTGTCCTATTTATAAAAATAAGTAATAAAGTATGTTGTAAGATTGCTCGTTTAATTGCCAAGTCTTGATGGAAAATAAAAAAATGAGGGATTCCAAAAGGTTTTAATTTTTAAGCGACATTCTCGAGTCTGAAAGCTCCGGGAAGTTGTACAGTTGGCATTGGTCATTGCCCAGGGTATTCTCGTTGTTGCATTTTTATGCATCCGATTCTTAAATTCCAAGGGGACGTCTGTTAGACTGTGGGGGAATTTTTAAAGCGGGCTTAGGACAAAGCGGCTAAAATCAAGAGAGAGGAAAAGAAGGGGACTTTCTTTAGAGTGTAGAAACGTATACGCGCATCCACCAGTCCCCGGCTCTTGCTACAGCTCTTGGTTGACACGCATACACTGGACTTGGAGCAAGAAAGCCGGTGATTTGCCTATGCGTAGTGCTCCAAAGACTGCTGCCGGCACGATGATATACGCGACCATTGTTCGCAATCCGCCTCTATTCGTTTTACTCCGCTCTTCTTCTCCTTCTTCTTCTTATTTTTCATAGCATCAGTGGTAATACACCTCTACCTGCTTTTCACCAGGTAGCCTCCCGGATACTCTTTTACGAAAGGCGTCTTTCGCGATATTATTATACTCGCATAAATATATATACCGAGTGTCTTTAAAATCGTTTTCAATATTTATAGAACGAGGCTTTGGCTTGTTGAATTCCCGAGAGAATATTCCTCATTGCGTTTACTAGACGACGCAGCGTCGTCGAGGTATTAATCAATTAAGAGTAGCCTATCGAATGGCTCCAGTTGGCGAGCCTGCAGTTGGAAAAACAGCATCTGCCTGCTTTATTCCGTCAACGCGGCCGATTGGCTATTAATTATTAATTTCTCGTCAACGCTGCATGGAGGAAGGTCAAATTGAACTGAGGCATGTTGTTGATGGTCAAAAGCTTGGACGCAACTTTAAGGACATCCTGTAGGGGCATCCCATAGATACTGCAATGGGAGTCAATTCCATGGGGTTTTAACTGACTACCCATCGCAATGCAATAGCTCTTATAATCGTTTTGACTGTCTCGTTAGTCTCTTATTCACGATTAATTGTTCATAGGGAGTTTATTTGAACGAACCTTGGTCCGCGTTGATTGCGCGATCGGCGACATCAAGAACGGTACTTCCGACCGCAAGATCCTCTGATATTTTAGCAACCGGGGAAGGTATCAAAAGATGCGGCGGTCCACTGGTCTGTCCGAGAGCCATTACGACTGTTAGATTTAGCGTCGCACGACGAGCCGGAGTTCCGTGGTCGTTTGCCGTTATCTCGATCTCCGTGTCTCTCGTTATTGGCTTCATCAATGTTACTATTCCCGAATCGTAACCTACCGCGAATCTTGACTCCTCGTTTCCGGCGGTTATCACGTACGAAACCCGGCCATTGTCATCGGCATCTTTGTCGATCGCGACCACTCTTGTCAACGTATATCCTGAAAGAAATCAATTCGTCATTGCTGATTCGAGTTGACGAGGAAATGTTATTCCGCCTTGTCAAAGTCTCTGGCCGCTTTATCGAGCGGCGAGAATTACCGAAAAATCAATTATTTCTCATACGCCCGAATCCTCACCTGGTGTAAGATCCGCACTCGCAGGAATCGTCGTGATCTCAGGTGCAACGAAAACCGGATTGTTATCATTCTGATCAAGGACGATGATCCTTGCAGTGACTGTGGCGGCGAGCCTCTCAGTAATTGGTGCACAATCGGATGCTCTCAATACGAGTGTATAATCGAATCGTTCCTCGCGATCGAGGGATTTCGCGAGTGTCAATGCCCCGGTTAATGAATCAACGGCGAAACTTCCGGTTGCCGGAAATTCCGAGACGAGATCATAAGTCAGATCGCCATTCGGTCCGCTGTCGCGATCACTAGCGCTTAGATTGTAAATCGTCGAGCCAATAATTGAGCCTTCGCTGACTCTTATCGTCATTGGATCTTGCGGCCATTCCGGTGCATTGTCGTTCGCATCTTTGATTACGATTTTCACCGAAACTGCGATACTCTGCGGATTCCCTATCGACGTAGTGTCCAACGCTCGAATGTCGAGATGATACTCGCTCACGTTCTCGCGATCGAGCGAGTGAGCAACCACCAATTGACCCGAACCACGATCGACATCGAACGAAGCGAACTCGGCGAGTGGGGTCAAAGAATTCAACGTGAATGCCACCCGGCCAGCGGGTCCTGCACCCGAAACCGATCCCACCGGGTCCCCGATACCTGCATCTTCTCGAACCTGCAACGAAAAAAAAAAAAATAAAAAAAAATACGTCAATGACAACTCACAATTATCGGCATCAACTTTTAAAAAAAAAATTCTCTAAATTATTTTTCGCTTTCAACTCACATTGAAGGTCAGACTGCTACTGGAAAATGTAGGTCGATTATCAGCAAGAGCAAGAACTTCAACCCGCAGCGTACGAACACTGAGACGCGGTGGCCGTCCGGCATCGCTCGCTTGAATCGAGAGTCTGTAGACGTTGCGCTCCTCATGATCGAGCACTGATCTTGTTCTTATCATACCTGTCACCGGGTCTATCAAGAATACATTGAAACCGTCTGAGTCACGATCTGGAATCAAAACAAATATCAATGGAACTGACACTTACAAGACCTGAGAACTTAATATTCATCTCAGCTTCAGGGACTTTTTTCGCTTCCCTTGTAATTGCTGCTTGAAAAAAGAGAAATTTGATTTTGGCACGATAGATCAATTCCGACTCGGGTCAAATTGACCCCGACAACTGACTCGACCCGTGATTGGCCGTAGTCTCATTCCATCATTACTGTCTCAGTTTTTGACTCGAAGCATGAAGCATATAAGAATGAAAAATGGCAAGTTGCTAACCTTTGAGAATGGTATACGTGACCGAGGCATTTTCTCCAAGATCGGTGTCGAGTGCTCGAACCCTAGCGACTTCGGTACCGGATGGTTGTTCCTCCCTGACACTTACAACGTCGCCCTGAGGATCGACGATTTCCGGGGAATTGTCATTGACATCGAGTACGACGACTTTGAGGGGGACTCTGGCGGCTCTGGAAGGTGTACCTTGATCGCGTGCTTCTACTACCAACTCGTGCAATCCTCTCGTTTCACGGTCCAGTGGTTCGCGAGTTGTGATTTCGCCTGGTGATGAATAAAAAGAGTAAAAATTGAGTCAAATAAATAGTAAAAATAAAATAATAATAAAACGAAAGTACTGTATATGCAAAATACTGGAAAATACGACATTTCGATCGAAAGCGAGTTTCTATGAAAGAGGGTCCTCGTGCGGATCCTCGTAAACGGAGCGAGAGAGAGTCGAGAGTCCTGGAGAGTCAGTTCTGGGCAAACTTCCACGAAAAGGACAATAAAAAGTATAGTAGAGCGCGTGCTAATGCATTTCTCGTGTAGCCATTGGGAGTTATATCTATAGACACCTTACAAGAGGAGCTCGCAACCTTTCCCACTTTTTTTCTTATTCCTTCGTCTACCAATATTTGGGCGGGGTGCCCCGCACGACCCAACAACATATCGGCTTTCGGCTCGTGATGAAACAAAAAACAACATTCATCGTGGTACCGGCATCGTTTAGCCAAAAGAAAACAAAAATTCATTTCCAAGACTCAATATTCCCGCGGCTTCGAAGCACCCCTTTTTTACTGCCCCTCTATTTTTTATCAACCAAGAAAAATAAAGGGAGCAAATAATCTTTTCGGGAGAAAAAGTTATTACTGAGCTAATATTGAGCATGCTGCAGATTCCTCATTTTCTAATCTAAACTTCCCGTCATAAAACACACAGAGCCGGTTCTGTCCCTCATATTTGTCAGCTCTGATACTCGTATTTTTATTCATATCATAATTCTCCGCGACCCTTTAGCTCGACGATGTTATAAAAACGGGAAATTCAAATTAAAAAAATGGTATCGGGGGATCAGAGATCTATCGGCTTTGAATATCTGTGTATTCGGATGTTATGGTGTCACATGATGGTTGATGGTGTCACGCGATCGTAGGAATAATAATCTATGAGATATTAACAAAAAATGTGACCCATGTTGAAGTTTGCGACGTTGAAATCCAACGAAATTCCGTTTTTCCTCCAACAAATTCCAAAATTCTTATGCAATATTCAGCGAGGACAATAAAACGATGATTTTTTTAGGCTCCAAAGAGAAAATCGGTACGAAAATTGTCATGGTTTTCAAAATAACCCAAACCCAAACAAATAATCAACAGGAAAACGTTTTTTTTTTGTTCGTTGGACCCCAAAGTTGGTACGAACTTTAGTGTCTCAAATGTGATTATTCGGAGCCGAGCACTCTGTTGAATGAGGCGCGGAACGTTGAGCAGAATTCCAGGCAAGAAATTGGCAGCGACGAACCGAAGAATGTCTGATTCATTTGTTGATCATCGTTTTTTTTTCTTCATTTTTTCATAAAAACTCTTGCACTGAGCTCAACCCAAATATGGTTAATCATAAATGCATAATCCATATCGCAGTCTCTGGAGTATGAAGTTAACGCGCAAGGAATAGAGATTGGCTTTGGCTCGGTACGATTGAAACGTATGTTATAATCCGACGCGTGCTGTAGTACACTGTTGATGCTGATAGCGCAGAGAATATAGTAGTAGTGAACGAGGGATTCCAGGCACGCTCGTCCCGCGTTGAGAAGGCGCCTTCACGATTCTTCATCGAGCTCTTACTATACACGCATATAAATGTAATACGTAAATACATGTACACGAGGCATTCCTGGCTATTCCACGCGGCCGTGACCTGGCTCATTCTTTATTTTTCTTAATTTTTGTCTGCTCAAGATTAAAATAAATTTTGAGTAAATCCAATCGAGTTTTCGACCACCGAGCCCCATGGAAAATCGTCAAATTCCCAAAGGACATGAATCGAATTGGCGATCGATGTAAATATTTTCTGAATTTCTATGGGAAATCGTTTTCTTTTCTGTCTCGGAAATAATCGGTTGTACCAGCGCGCTTATTACCGTGAGCTACTTCGTATACGTATGTCCAACGTACGTGGTTACAAACATACATCATTGTACGTGGCAGAGATCGTACCGAACATCGGAAGCAACGCCATGGAATGCACAACTTGATTGTTTTTATTTTTCTCTCTATTTCTCCTGCGCCGTATTCTTCTCAAGTTTTCTACATTCGCGTACAACAATAACAGCTGGTCACGACAGGATGCGGGCGTATACAGAGCAAATAATTGTTTTTTTCATTCATATTGTTCTTTACGACTCGTCAGGATGGTCCACTCATGGTGCCTGGCTCGCGAATAATCGGACGAAACAGGATGAAGAGAGAATATCTCTCCTCGGACGAAATCCTGGGTCAAGATCGCTCGTATTCGGTCGGTCTGATCGACACTGACACTCGTAGAAAAGCCTCGGAGGTCTCGCTCATATCCTGCCATGCTTCGGATGTAACGAGCATATCTTTGACGCATGCCAATCGAGCCTAACGCCGCGTCAGGTTGGGGGCCCTGCACTATTATTCCACAGATGCGTACGCACGTAACTCGCGACCGATCGCCTCACCATTCACGGTGACGACTCGAGTTTTCTTTCTTCCGGAAGAGAATCATCCAGGTCCGAGGTGAAGGATCAAAAAAATTGTGAAAAAATTGTATATTTCCGAATTAGCAAAATATTCCAACTGATGAGCCCGAAGTTTGCATCGACGCGATGCCACGAAATGAATTTGAAAAAAAAAAATATTCGTCACTCTTTTATCGAATTTTTTTTTCTTCCTTTTTCTCTTTTTGGACCTCACGAATGGATTCGTAAAATGAAAAAGTAACGAATTTTTTTATTATTTTTTATTCTTTCTCATTTCGTGGCATTGCGTCGATGCAAACTCGAGGCTCATTCCAATTGATACTCGACAAAATATTCCGATAAATTATGATTTTATAAAAATAAATTGTCCCCAGCCCGATACGTCGATTCATTTTGGAATATTGTTTCGGGAAAGCCTCCAGATTGTTTGTTCCAACACGCGAACTCTTCTATCCGATCGATACTTTGTTAAAGTGTAACAAAGCGCAGATTTTTCTTTGATCGTTCCCGAAACATGATCGCGGATCGCTTTTGTAACACCCCGTAACTTGTACACTACACATTTCTTTTTGTGGCTGAATACGTATATATAGAGAGACGTAGTGTATACGTATATATAAATGTGACGTGCAAAAGACGTATATCATGCGTGCGTGAGGCAGATTCGTGTATGAAAGCCTCAAAACGAATTCCGGTCGCGTCGTTAAACTCCGCCTCCTTTTCCCCTGTAGTGGATATGAGAATGGAAAGAGATGCGGAGTGAAAAAAGAAGGAAAGGACGTCGGGGAAGAGATAGAAAGGGAGAAAAAGAGTGAAAGGAGGGAGGAATGACGAGGACTAGAAAAAGAGAGGAGGAAAGGATGAGGCACGAAGCAGCAGAAGAAGGAGGAGAAGAAAAAGAGTGTGAGCCACTCAACGGAATATAATGGCTATCGGATTATTGCCCGGGCTCATCCGCGTGCGACGAATCGTTCCAAGATTACTTCCGCGCGCTCTTTTCTGTCTCTCTTTCTCGTCTATATACATCTCGCGCATCATAAACGTTCTTGTACGCGTACTCCCTTCGATTATCCCAAGAAATTTACTCTCTCTCTCGCTCCCCTTCCTCGCGTGACACATGCAAACTTTTTAAATCCTTTTTTTTTTCCTTTTTCTCACAATTTATAAATTTATGCATATACTTTCTTCCTTCTCGCTATTTCGCTAGTTCTTCTTCATTATGATAATTATAAATAAGATCTCGTAGAAAGAGGCAAAGCTTTTTATTGGCTGTTGTTAATTTCGCCGTTCATATTATTTTGCTGCAATTTACTCAGCCTCTCACCTGTATCGGGATCAACGGCGAAACTACTGTTCGCCTGGACAATCGAGTAACGAAGCAGCGAGTTTTTTCCTATGTCAGGATCATTCGCACTCACGCTACCAATCACCGTCCCCGATGGCAAATTCTCCAACAATTCGAATCCGTAAAATTCTTTCTCGAAACGTGGCGTGTTGTCGTTCTCGTCCAATATCTTCACCAATACCGAAGCACTCGCTGTCGCTGCTGGTGAACCGTTGTCAGTCGCCAACACTGTCAGCGCGTAACGATCAACCATCTCTCGATCCAACGACTCTGCCAAATATATCCAACCTGTGTTTGGACTTACACGGAACGCCTTCGAGCCTTGCAGACGATAACTCAGTCGGGCATTATTTCCAGTATCCAAGTCTAACGCTGTCACTTGTAACACCTGAAAAGTCAATTGTAACCATCAATTTTTCGTCCAAATAACTCCCAACCATTTTTATCACTACCGTCCCGGAGCTATTCCCCATTTTTCACAAAAATCGAATCAGAAGCTTGTGCAATCGCGTTCACGGGACGAGCTGAGTCTTTCGTCGATATTGTCTACTCGAAAGTCATTTGGAAAGAACAGAAAAGATAAAGAAGAAGGACCAAACATCGGAGACTCGTGAAAAAAACGTTCAATATTTAAAAAATAGAAAACAAAGAAATTTTATTCTTCCTGTCAGGGCTCGGAGATGGTTTTTCCGTTCCGAGTATTTTCGCGCGTCATTCAGCTGTCGTCTGGCCGTGCATTTACTGGAGACTCATCGTCGAAAGTCCAAAGATTCTGAAGGAGAACCGCCCGGATTGGAATTTCAATATTTGCGAAAAAAACGTAATTAAAAAAAATAATTTTCTGACCGGAAATGGGCCACGGGACCCAAGGCATTCGACCTCGCGCCAGGAGAAAAATGGACAGAAATTTTCTTGTGCTCCGATGATCAACGTGATTCACAATGGTAATACCAAAATCGGCCGCACAGGGATCGCAGGGATAGAGAAAATCTGCCACTTATCTATGAAGAAAAGGCGAGCGAGTAGGTGCAAGGGCAAGAAACTAGGGATATTACGTTTGTATAAACTCGTGTTGGAATAAACGGTATTATTGCAAGTGGCGAGGGGGCCCTCGGTGGTTCATGGGTAACG
This sequence comes from Campopleginae sp. 14b, assembly GCA_030522525.1. Classification (NCBI taxonomy): domain Eukaryota; kingdom Metazoa; phylum Arthropoda; class Insecta; order Hymenoptera; family Ichneumonidae; species Campopleginae sp. 14b. The sequence continues at coordinate 28,323 of JAPYYS010000170.1, forward strand.
GAATCGAAGTAAGGTGCGCGATCGGATCTCGTACGCGTATACATTCGTCGTATTTCTCTTGGTGCTGTTTTTTTATTTTTTTTTTTCAATTCTTTTAACCGGCCGCCGGAGAAGAACGCGCAAATGCAACAAGGAAGGTATGGAGATAGATAAAGGTACATTGGCAGAGAAGTAAGAGGGAAAGAGAGGATTGGGCGCGAATCCCTCGGAGTGTCGAGGATTCACCGCAACATCGAAGGATTCACAAGCAAGCCGATGCTCTCGAGAAGCTCTTTCTTTCTCTTCCTGGTTGTCCCGGATGAAATTACGCATCCGAGAAGATCATCGTGACAAAGACAGATGGGAATAGGCATCGGGAGTGAAGGTCGACGAGGAAGAGACGTAGAATGAGGTAAAGAGCTTGTGGTCGTTAACTCTTCGGACCACGACGAGATATCCCATACGACACCGTTCCTTTAACATACATTTTTCCAGCTTCTTCCTTCCTCTCATCCTCCATTTTTTCGCTGTACAAAGTAACACCCTCGCAGACCGTTAACGCGTTTCCCATGCCGACCGGATTTCGAAGCTCGCGTGCCGGTTTACCCAATTATTAAAATCACATCGGAGGTGATAATTTTATCAAATTTAAATCGTTGATTATGAAACTCCGGGAAAAAATCGATTTTTTTACTGATTTCGAGTGACAACCTGATTATAAAATTCTCCTCGAGCATGTTTTAAGACATTTTTTAAAATGGCAACGTTCCCCTCGTGCAAATATTCTCGTCAGGACTGAATTTAAAAAAATACTGATCGCGATCCGATCGACAAATTTTATCTGAATCTGATCATTGGCTAATTTTGTAAGAGGAAGATCGACCGCTATGCAATCCAATCATCCCCGGAAGCTCTATACACTGTGTAGTAAGAAAAGAGATAACTCGCAGCGAATCTAAAGCGTTAAAGTTGGTGAAGCAAATATGAATGTAACACAGTGGGTGTAAATCATGCTCGTATTGAAGATGAGTGCGGAGGAATATATAGAGGAATAGAGAAAGAAAAGGTCGATGAACAAATCGTCAGGATGACAGGCGTGTAATGAAAACTTTTATATTTTATTTTGATATGGTTGTTATGATTGTTTTTCTTACTTGAGAATCGAGCTTGGTGCCTTCGGTAATATCCACGTGATACTCGTTTCTCTCAAACACCGGGGGGTTGTCATTCACGTCTTGTACCTCCACGCGAATGCTAAGATTTGCGTTTAGTCCCCCACCGTCTATGGCATTTATCATCAAACTGTGCCTCTGCTGAGTCTCGTAATCCAAACGACGTGATAGATAAACCTCGCCCCGACGTGAATCTATACCAAATATTTCCGCGCTGTTCTGTACGAGCACGTAACGCAACGGCGTTCCAGGACTCGAGTCTGGATCACTCGCGTGTGCAACGTACAATGGTACATGCAGCGGATGCGACTCTGCCACCGATATCCGAACACTGCTGTTCGGAAATGACGGTGAATTGTCATTTACGTCCTCCACCTTGATTTCCACCTAAAAATAAACACACCCACACAAAAAATCAAAACCACCGCTTCAATATTATGGAATCGAAGTTCATACGATCGAAATGCGTAAAAAGGACACGTTACGTTTTTTTTTTTTTTACTTCGTTAAGTACAAAATTGGTCAATACTTTTTTTTTTCCACCTTTGCGACCGAAAAGTGATGACTCTGAAGTTTGCAACGTTGAGATTCAACGAAAAATACTTTTTCTATGCATTATTCATTGAATTTTGAAAATTATGGATAATCATGAGCTCTGCTCAAGAAAAAACAGAATTTGCGTAGAGAATTCGATAAAAAGTGCGTAACAATGACGAGCACAAAAAAATGTCTTGGCGTTTCAAAAATGCGTATGGAAAAAATTGATCCAAGACCCAGATTCGTTCTATAATTTTCAAGCAATTAAACAATATTTCCGACGAGCGTCGAACAATAAATAAAAAAAAATAACATAGGAATAACAATATTTCAAATAGTATTTCGAGATAGACAGACTTGGAAGTAGAGTCGGATGAAAGGGAGCTGGACGCACGTGTAAGAAAGAATGTATAGTCATTATTCCAATGATTAATTTTCGATGGATGGTCGAGAGACACGTACCTGACAGTAACCAAGGGAGATTCCATTGCGTACAGCAACGCTGAGGATGTAGCTATCACGAAGTTCTCTGTCGAGAGATATTCGTGTCCGTAGAATTCCAGTTATCGGATCTATGATAAAATCCAACTGTTCGGATACCAAGTAAAATCGGCTCGGTATTTTATCTGTAACGTGGAAAAGGAAGAAAATTTAAGTCGATATTGTCTTAAGCTCATATTTTCAGTATGATCATGTTTTGGGGCAGGAATGGGGGATGGATTGAGTTGACGAGTGGTCAAGGAAAAGTAATCGATATTCTCGATCGAAATGTCGGTGTTAGATCGATGCTCCTCCACATTTATAACGTCATCGATCATTATTTCGTTTTTTTTTCTCCATCACGACGCAACAGATAAAATACAAAAGCTTGGTGGAGTTACAACAAAGATGGGGTACAAAAGGGGGGAAACTTTCACAATCGGTATAATTCAGCTATTATTTATCTTTCAATATTTCCACGACTGACAGTGTCTTATTGCGATTGGTATCTAAGTGTCAATATTCCATACATACAGAGTGTCCGAAAAGTGGTGCTTGATCCATAGAAAACGGAGATTTCCTGTTGATGTTCGGCTTTTAATTGGATTTATCGTAAAAGAGAATGAGAGACTTGAAAAATTTGACTGATTGATTGGAAGTGAAAAAAAAAAACGGTTTTTCGTGTACGGAGACGCGACGAGTATCGACTAGAGAGCTCTAACTATTATCTTTTGAATACTTGGCGTCGATGCCCTGCCGCGTCTCTCGATATGTCTTCCTATAAATATTCTATGACCATCGAGGCTTGTGTTGGTTGAAGTGTTTATGTGTCTTTTGCAAGACATTGATCCAATGGGATTCTCATGGACAATCCTGTCGATGGAGTTCTATGTGTGATGCGACTGTGGAACGAGAATCAAGTCTTTTTCCAACGGTCGTACGTCGTGAAAAGCTCGTACTTATACGTAGGATTTACGTTATATCACTAAGTCTATTTCTTCTTCACGATGGAGGCAAATCGTCACGAGATTCTTGTTTTTCTTCGTCGTCTGGCCACATCGAATGACCGTGAACAAAGTATTTCTCTCTTTTTCCCTCTCCTTCCGCACACAGAGATTCCGGCCTTTCTAACCGGAATGATATTAGCGATATACACATTTATGTCGATTGTTTGCCATCAATTGGACGCGCAGCCAACGATTCAATAGCTTCTGTCGTGTCAATCGAGAGCGTCTCTTTATGCGAACACGATAACGACGATAACGTCAATGAAAATAGTTAAATATCGACCCCTTACTAATGCAACGTTTTCCAGATAATCGAGTTCGTACCTCGCAGCGAAAAAGATATTAGCAAACGTAATAAAGATATTGGGGGGGGGGGGGGGGGGTTGAAAAATAAAATTAACGTGAAATTCCTTGTATATATTCGTTTTATCATATACATTGGCGATCACGTTGTATTCAGTAGAATAGACGGTCGAGTAAGGAGGAATGATGAAGAAAGAGATAGAAGTATGAGAACGAAGGAGAGGAGTATATAAATAGCCGTCTATAAATTATGCCGTCCACGTACTCGACCGAGTACCATCTTTAAGGGACTGGCCGAACAGCCAATGTCACCCGATGTCAGAGAAACAACTACGACGACGATGAGGATGAGTACGCAAGGAGGATCACGTCGAGAAAAGGACTCTCTCCGTCGTCGCCCCAATACGATAGAGCGTGGAAACGAGAGAAATTTTTACCCTCATCACACCCCCCGCTGCACTGGCTTGGCTAACATCCTTCCTTTCTACCTTCTTAGTTACAACCGCTTCTACTTAATATGTGTATGTCTACTTGTTTTCTTTTTTTTTTTACATTTATATAAATACATGTGTGTATAAAGCCACTTGAATTGCGAGTTCTAAGAACACGTAGTATTCTACCGCACTTACTTTATTTATCTTCGTTCTCTAGTCATTAACTTATGTTCCACCAGTGATCAGCGACGGATTTAAAAACATCGTGTTGAAGTTTGCATCGTTGAAAATCGACGAAATTCTGTTTTTTCTTGGGCAGAGCTCATTATTATTTTCCAATATTGGGTCTGGACAGAAAAACGATCGCGTCTTGCGAGCAAAAAACCACATAGACCCACTAAAAATAAAATTTAGTCAAAAAACATCGATATTTTGTTGGAAACGGTGAACTAAATATTTCTTGATTATTTCAAAATTTTCGTTATTTAGACAATATTTTTCATTTCTAACGAAACTGTCATCAAAATTTACCATTGGGTTGACAAATATTTACGTTCGAAGAAACTTTCTTCAATATTTCGCGATGCAATGACAACATTTTTGTGATTTTTCAAACAAAACGTTTAGTCGAACGTATCGAACGAAATATCGATCTTTTCCAACAAATTTTTTTTTTTTGGTTCACCCAAAATTGTCATAATTTATAAAATTCAATAAATAATTAATAGAAAAAGCATTTTTTGTTGAATTTCAACGTTGGAACCTTCAGGGTCATTGAAAAATCTGAGTTGTCATTTCGAGCGGTTTTCATTCGAAAAGGCTGCTTAATATTTCATTTGATTATGTAAAAGTAAATTTGGTCTCTTTCCATGTTTTTTATCTATCGCTTTGGGGCTTCATGTTCGAAATTTCTTCCGAAATAGTTGGTCGCGATTTTTCGGTCAATTAACTCTAGTTTGTTGTTGCTAATTACAACGTTGAGTAAATTCGAGTACTTCGAGAAAGGAGTAGCGATGGAAAAGGAGATAGAGAGAGAGAGAGAGAGAGAGAGAGAGAGAGGAGTCTCGTATGTGTAACACCCAACTGATATGGGTATAATATCGAGACGAAAGGTGGAACGATCGGGCGCGAAGCTTTCGCTCCTCCCATGTATTAATATGGCTGCTACTCGTCCGCAATGTACTCTGTATGTAATTTCTCTTTATTCCTCTCTGTTGCTCTCACATTGCGCACTAACTCATTTACTCATGAGATTATGAAGCCTGTTTGAGATCGAGATAGAGAGAGGGAGAGAGAGAAAGACAAAAAGGCGAAGAGTGAGGAGGGAGTCTCTTGGCGATGGTGCCGAGAGTATTTATCGACCGAATAAATTGCAATTGCGGTGCGGGCAGCAGAAGCAGCATCTCGGAAACGAAGAGTACTGACATACACACTCACACACGCATACAGTTCAATATTAATACGTATATGTATATACAGCATGTTAAAATACCAATCTCGAGCTGGTTCTCCGAGTGAAACCACAGAACGAGAGAGATGCCGTAAAAACAAGAAGAAAATTGAGGAAAAAAAACTTTATATATATAGCAACATGAATATACTCGAATACCCGTACGCGGAGAGCTCGCAGGGAAAGAGAAGGAAAGGTCAGCCAAGAGAGCGAATACGAGAGAGAAACGCGCGTGCCAGTACAGAGAACGCGCGATCTGTCCCCGCAGGGGTGACCACGTGGGTGTAACGAAGACAAATTGCTTGCAAATTTCGCGACGATTCGAAAAAAATCGGCTTTGCTTAAAGGAACAAAAAAAACGCAAAAAAAAACAAAAGCGGGATTGAGAGAGAGAGAGAGAGAGAGAGAGAGAGGGAAAGAGAACGGTATCGAATGACGCTGACGATGTAATGCGGCAAAATGCAAACTGATCGGTGCGTCTTCGAACTGCTTATTTGAGATTCAACCTGTATAATATTCATTTTTTTGCATCCTTACTTCTATGAATAATCCACGTTGAAAATGACCTCTGATGAAACTGTACTCAGCCCCGAGTTTAATTCGAAAAATAATATAGTAATAACAATATTTGAAAAATCATAATCATCATTACAGATAAATACGTTCACATACAATGAGATTAGCAAAGAACAGCTCGAGGGGCAATCTAATAATTCGAAAGGATTTCAGTTCTTAGTCCGGACGTCTGCATGCAATATATCCGATTGGTATTCACATATATATGTGTATATATCCATATCTAGTGTACGTGTATACCTATAGGGTGTCCCGGTATCGATACTCATACACCGCAGTCAACTCGAGTTGGCTTGAATGGTAAACGACGAAGCACAACCGACCGTTCGATGCGGCTGATCATTCATATCCATTGCGCTCTCCTGAACAACGATAAACGAGTTTGACTTACTCTCTGAACGTCACCACGTCACCGTCAAAACTCCGCTCGGACGACCACTCAATGGAAAATCAAAAAGTGTAATCGACATCAGGGAAGCTCGTTCCTAATAGCGGATTAGCGCAGGTTGTGGTTGAGCTCGAAGTTTTTTCATTTTTTATTAAATTATCGCCGACTCGATCGCCAAAATTTTCTAATAAAAATGCTCTCGGACGGAGAGTTCCGTTCTGATAAGCTTATAAGGATCACCGAGGATAGTTGGACACCCTGTAGATAAAGGGAATATCATACGTACGTAAGCTCGTGCGCATTCGCTGAGAATACGTGTGTTCATAGATCTTTCGACTCAAGATGAATATATAGATATATCTGGTGGAGAGCTAACTTTTCTTTTTGACCAGCGTATAAACCTGTTTGGGTGGGAACTGCGAACCTGCAGCATCAGCGGCAACGGCAGGAGCGGAGGATGTGAAGATCGGGCAAACTATAGTACGTAGTACTAGCTTCACTTGAAGTTGCATGGTTCCTCGCGTACGGGAGATTACTATATTCTAGAGGCGAGCAAAATTGCACGCTCAACGGATCGAGAACCGCGCGCGAAAGAAGAAAAATATTCTTCGTTTTTGTTTTCCTTCAATTAGTCAACTCGGAATCGCAATTTTTGGCCCTGAATTTCGTAATTCGGCTCATTTCAAAAGCCTGATTGATCGTTGCACACTAACTGTCTGTAGCTTTATCACGGAGAGGCTAATGTAGTACTATCAGGTACGCGAATGTCTGCTGGCTAGTAAAAAGCTGCCAAGTATTTGAGATGCACACCTTCGAGACTGTATCCCAACGTGATCCGTATGTTGATAGATCACCGAACACATCAAACCGAGAGGATCGTAAGAACGAGCTGAGCTGGACCAAAGATACGCGCGAGTCTGTACAGTCAATAAAACGATATCTCGAATCCTTCATCTTTAATATACAAGGTGTCCATGAAATGATGAGTCGAACTAAGCGTAGACCGAAAATTTCCTTCCTCTAGCATGACCTTGAGCTGATGATTCAATCAACAAAGCTCTAAAAAAAAAGGACAAGGGACTAAACTTTGTCGATACTCAAGCAGATCCAAAGAGAAGAAATGACACAATATTAAAAAAGCGAGAGGAGCAGCTGATTTGGTATTCTAGGAGTGAGGTCAGCCATACATAGGGCGCGCTACATCGCTGCGTTGCTGCTGTATCTATCTCGCGTTCATCTACGAATTCCAAGCATGTTAACCCTCGTCTCTATACTCCCCGATTTCACTCTCGCTTTCGATATTTCTCGACGAATGCCTCTCCGTCGTTCGTCCAAATTTGCAAAGTTCTACTCGATCTCTACGACGACGGTATCGATTCCAAGAGGCATTTCATAAAATAAAAAAATGCATCATTTTAATTCAATACTTTTATCCTCGTAACTCTTTACGAGGTAAAATTTCTCCGATTCCATTAGAACTTGCTGGCTTTTCTTAAGCAGGAATCAGGCCCGAGAAAGCCTTGTAAGGGCAGAGCAAATATGTTTTACTTTCCGACGAATTACTTATTTTTTCCAGAATAATATTATTGCAATTATTCCATCGTAAAATGCGAACGTAATAATTTTGTATACAAAGGTATGTCAATCTTGCCTGCAAACTTGAGTTTTTTGCAATGTCTCCATTAACTGCAACGACCTTTGCAGGGCTGGTGATTATAAGTACGCGGAATAGAGATAACTCAAAGTGCTTCGTACATTTATTCAAGCGTGGATGAAGAACTATCCAGAATCGTAGAAAGAGAAGTAGATTAAGAGTGCAGAACGACGATTATGTAATTATATTTATATACTCGAAGATTTATTTTAAAAAATATCATTACATTCGTTCGCTCGTATTTTTTGTGGCTTTTTTTTATGATCCTGTACAACAAACAAATAATAATTCCTGCAATAGATGGAGTAACTAAGCATAGAAATTTTTTTCAACGAGATTTCGTACTAGGCCCGCTTGTCCTACTTTGTCCCCTCTTCTTTATATACATTTATTCATATCGATATGCACGTATGTAGTATAAATGTGCACTTGGAGTTGGAGCGGTGTATCGGCGAGTCAATCGGAGGATGCATACGTACTGTTGGCACGAGGACGCGAATACCGATTTGCATCCGGCAATAAACAGCCGCCGTCGAAAATGATATAAAGAGGGATATATCGATGGTAAGAACCCCGCGCGCCCCTGAACCTGTGGCTTGCCTCTCTTTGCGACTATTCTCGTACCAACGGCAGCAGCCATCACCGGTATATCGTTTATACACACACACACGCACACACACACACACACACACACACACACACACATACTCATGCCTTATGCACGTTTATACATGGATAATATGTGTGAGAACAACTCTCACAGCTGAGATTATCATACGCCCCGGGGAACACGAAGCAAAAGCGATAACACGTTCAGTTTTTTCCGTCCGATCTCAATCGATAATTTTATGTGCTTCGCTTGGTGCATCATACTCGTTCTAATTTCAATGAAAAACGGTAGATTTATTAATACGTACATCGTGAATTCCAGTTAATCGACATATATACGTAAATTTACGCTGGACATTAATTTATATGAGACTGAAGTTCGCGACGTTGAGGTCCAACGAAAAATCCATTTTTCTATTAATTTTTCGTTCAATTTCGAAAACCATGACAATTTTCGTATCGATTTAGTTTTTCGATTTAAAAAAAATATCGTTTCATTATTTTGATGAAATATTCAATAAGAATCGGGGAATCTGGCCAAGAAAAAACAGGATTTCTTTGTATTTCAACAATGCAAACTTCAGCATCGTTAAATTTACGCTGCCGGAAATTTTAAGTCTTTCTTTTACTAAATTCATTTTTATAAAATACATTTTTTTTTTTATTCACGATTTACATTTTCTGGCAGGTTTGCACCTGGAGAAACTATCTCTGTAGAGATTCAACAACGTTTTGAGGATTCGCGTTATTACGACGAGAGCTACGTTCTGACGTCTCTGCGCGCAGCCCAGAGCGGAGGATCGTTACAAATTTCTCATGATGGGATCGCAAGCTATTCAGTTATCAGCGTTGAGTTCCCTTGGTCCTAGGAAACTCATGTTGCCTCCAGAGAAGCTTCTCGGAAATGCATTCTCAAAATGAATTCAGAGAGAGACAAAATTTTGTTTGGATGTATGAATTTTAATTCATCTCATGGAGTTGGCTTTACGAGATGTTGCGTTTTTTTTCTCTTTGTTAAACTGACTGTTTCGTGAGGTGAACTGGGTGACTGAGCTCATCTCCTCTTGAATAGTTATACATCTCGGAGTATGAGAAAGCTCACTTATCTCAAGAGGCTTCTCGCACGCGCGAGCGGTGCCATGCATATACTATATCCCTCTCACTCCGCCCACTTTTTCCCTTCGGCTTTATCTCTTTTGCTCCTTTTCTAACGTTATTTTTTCTCTCTCGGCTGATTCCGAGACTAAGAACGAAAGTTAAAAGATTATAAAATAGAGATATGTAGAGAAGGACGAAGAGAAAACGTGAAGGAGGCAAGGACCTCTTCTAGTAGTACGTGAGTTAGTAAAACCGAGCTATATAGCAAGAGGGAGAGTCTACTGTGGGTCGCGGACGACCGCGCGACTCTTTCTCCTATCTTTTCGCGGATCTCCATCTCCTCCTACTTCTCTTTATTTTTTTCGTCTTCATCTTGTCTTCTTCTTATTCTTATTCTTCGTCGCGTGGTCTCGGGCACCCCGGAAGGCTGAGCCTGCGACTTTGCAACATTTGCCTCGACTCTTTCAGCACCGGCGTGCACGTCGTGATCTCTGTTACCTTGAGAGAACCACGAAATTTTCGCATCTTTATAAGTCAGTTGGAACAAAGCGTGACGCACGTTTCGTATATATATAGCTCAGAGAAATACTTGCGACAGCGACGAGCATAAATTGATGATCCCTTTGTTTGAAAACGGAAATTTATTCCCCTATTCAAACAAATGAGATGTGCATCGCAGCATTTTTTTGTCAACTTATTATTATCATCATTGTTATTAGTTTTAATAGAACAACGTACTATTTCATTGCCATTTTCATATGGATTCGGTTGATTCATACACGAGAGTGGGTGGGAAGAAGAGCGGGGGGGGGGGGGATTAAAACGTTTCTTTGGAAAATAAACGAGTTACGATACGTCGAAGCTCCGAGTATGATACTCGAACTTACGAAACAATTCTGCGGACTATTACTAAGTTGTTAACATTTAGAATCATGTATCGACTCATTGATTCCCATGAAAGAGATAAATTCATATAATCACATGGATAATCTACACCAAACTTGAAACGAAGACATTACATTGAGCTTTCTCTTCATTGGGAATGCATTTCACCACGAAAAGGACAAAGTGCATGCGTTTCTGCGGCGCGAACAAGTGAATGGACTTTGGAAATGTTAATTCTATTTTGAAATTGGAAATTTGTCAGGAATCAACTTGATTTAGCGGGAGAAGGATGAGCGAAAAAATGAGAGCCTCTGGAGTTGAATTTTGAACGGAAGATTTTTTTTTTTCAATTTTTCGTACAAGTAAAAATTGAGACTAATTATCATTGGAAAATGAAGAAAGTACGATGCGATCGACCGGGTCGAGTTTGTATAGAGCTACAAATTTAGTCGATCTTGGTAAATAAAACGATGTTAATCAATAATGAGAGGCAAACTCGATGCTTTAGAGAATACAGATCTTTGGTGCTCGGGCGAATTCTCAGAGTGGAATCTGAGAGCCAAAGAATCGTTCACTGGTGAATCCGTGGCCAATTAGAGGTTTGCCGGTTGTTGAGGATGCAAAAGCGAGAGACCGCGGGTATAAAAAAGAGAGAAGAAGAAAGAGAAGAGGGAGAGTGCTCCGGTACAGCAAGAGCATGCAGAATGTACCAAGAGCTAAGGTATTTGTCGCGATCTCCCTATCTCTCTCTTCCTCTTCCCTGCACTCTTCCACTCGCCCTCTGAACAATCTCAGATCTCTTTTAACCAAATATGTGGAAATATTTATTTCGAATAACTCGGAACACTAATAAACAGCGATCAATCAATCTTTCTCTATTTCTCATTACAATTTGTCCCCCTAGTCATAGAAAATTCACAATAAATAATAACCTTCTCGACAATAATTCTTCATTGGGTGGAAAATTAGTCGTTAATAAGAAAATTTAGAAAAATTTCAACCGCGAAGCGTACGAGGCCGATTCTCTGGGAAGTTGTCCGTGCGAGCACGCTTTTACCACTAGCGCGAGATTCTTTTTTGTATTTCTCTTTACGGGTGATCCGGCGTGCGGTAATATTTGAAGAGAATGCAAAACTGGCTTTTGCACAAAAGTATTATGTAGTATATAAATGTGCATGTATAATACGTATGTGTATATAAGAAATTGGAAAAATCAAGGAGAGACTTACAGAAGGAGAGAAAGAGTCCATATGGAAAAGTTAAAGAGAAAGAGCCGGAGGTAAAAAGAGCCGGACAATGGCCGCTTACGTTTGGATGCCCGGAATCCGACTCGCCACGATTTATGCGACCTCGTGCGAGGAGACCCTCGCTCTCTCATCCTCTCCTTCACAATCTCACAGTCCAACTTCGAGACACTTACATACACATACGTGCATATATATTGACTGTTTGAAGAGTCAAGTTGGCGTAGTCCTGAGCCAGGTTGACGCATTAAATTGAGAGATTTTTGCGCGCAAAGTTCGCTCAGTGAGAAACTTTTGGTTCTCGATAAAAATAATTTTTTAACCGGTAATTGAAATTTTCCTTCGGAAATTTGTACGAGACTCGATCTTTCCCTTTCCTATTCGCGTTGCTCACCTGGCAGAAGCCCGAGAAAGCCCCTAACGAAAAACGTTCCTCCTGGAACGTCCAGATTCTCGGTCCCTCCTTTATTCGCCTCTCGCTTTTGGGTTCTTCGTTACGATATGAATCTCTCTCCAAGAAAGTTTGGCTCCGGTCCCGATGCACGCCCAGACAACCGCATACGTTTGACAATTTCTCTTTTAAGAAAAAAAGGCAAAAAGTAAGCGCGGACATTCTTCGGAAGAAATGTACGAAGAAATGAAGATGAAGGGACCGATTGGGCAGATGTTCGCAAATACAAGCCGAGTCGAGAGAAAAATCGAAACGCGGAAACGCCGCTATTTTTATGGGAAGAGGAGACAGCCAAACGTGTGGATCTCATATATTTAACACCCACGCACCATTAACGCATTTTTGTCGTTGAAAGAGTTACGTCTTTCGCGCTAGAGCAACCAAACTTTCCTCAGCTCTTTCCCGTACAACTTTTTGTATCCCTCAATCGCGAATCTCCTTTAAGTCTCCGTGTGCCACACTCACTGCACACCGTCCAGATTATTTTACAACTACTTTCACCGCTTTTATAAATACACCGGTTATAAAACCAAGTAATAATAAACTGAAAAGTCTTTATCACTACGACATACGAGACGACGATGACCACAACGACAACAAGCATGCAAATGCAAGGTGAACAGGAGAAACGATCGATACTCGTATCGATAGTGATTTTCTATCGTAAATAAAAGGAGAATGTATCCTGAGAACTGAAAGTCCAACAGAGGGTTTATTATAATTGTCATAATAGTTGAGAGCATGGTGACAAAACTTTGAGGTGAAAACGAGCAATCATTTTCCGAGCACCTGATTGGATAGTTACGTGTCATAGTTGATTGAAAACTGTTGAATAGTCAGAGCCATTGAAAAATTCGTTAGTTCCTCGTGAAATTATCGAAGCAAAATAATGATCGTGACAGGTAAATTGGAAAAACGTAGTAATGGAAAAAAAAAAATTCAATTTCATTCGAGGAATAAAGGAGACGCGAAAAGTTTTGCCAAACAATGAGAATATGAATTTTTTTCCGGTAGCCTCGGCTTCTGCGAGAGGCGTAATAACCTGTTAAAAAAATAATATAATACTTAATGGAATCCCATTTGGTTATTATGATTTTTATCACGAGATTTCATCGATCGAAATGCACCGAACGGTAGGAGCTTATGGTATTTAACTTATATGTCTGTATATGATATAAAACGATATAAAAACATGTATATAGGACACGGGACAAAGAGAGAGGGAGGGTGAGAGCGTGATGAAGCGGGAGAGAGAGCCTCAAGACTGTTAATATGCGTGCGCGAGTTCTCTCGAGCCGCAATCGAGACTTTAATCTGATAAGCTGAGATCGGAGCTCCATATGCGTCAAATATTACGAGCGCGGGTGCCAAATTCTCTTTTTGACTTTCGCGATATCGTGTGCGTCTCTCGTGCGAGATGTATATATTCTGCGTACCACATTTTCTCATCTTCCTCTTTCTCTCTTAATTTCGTCATGTCCGAACATTATTTTTGCTGCCTCTTTGTACGTCCTTGCATCGCAATATATATATTCTCTCCTCGACTCTCCCGTGAGACATTTATAAAGATCGAGAGTATTTAAGAACCTCGTCGACGTGTGCTTTTACGTGCGTGTACAAAGCTCTGTAATTTCCGCGAGCAACTTATTTATTAAATTCCGCTTCCCTCCTCAGAGGCTTCCGTTGATATAAACGAAAATTAACGGAGGTGACTTTTACAAAAACATTTGAAAGTTCTGAAACGTAATTAGAGTTGGTCCGTTTCAATGAAATATTCAAAATATTCTCTTTTCACCATGTTGAAGTTTGCAACGTTGGAATCCGACGAAATTCCGTATTTTCTCGAACGAATCTCAAGATTCTCATGCAATATTTAGCGCGGACAATAAAACGATGATTTTTTTAGGCTCCAAAAAGAAAATCGGTACGAAGCTTGTCATGGTTTTTTAAATTCAACAAATAATGAAGAGAAAAGCGTTTTTTTGTTTCGTTGGACCTAAACGTTGGGAACGTCAGTGTCTTCTCTTCCCAGTGCGTCGCGGAATGAACAAAAAAACAATAGACTGGACTCTCATACTTCGTGATTTTTGTCATTGATCGCTCGGACCAACGGGAGGCCGATAAAAAATAATCAAACGACAAGAGCAAAGGAATTATGGGTAAAAAGAATTGAAGAGACGCGCCGAACGTGCATCGATATTCAAGTTGCGGCAAGAATATGCGGGTGGCAATACGGGCGGCGAAACAATACGATTTTCCTCGATCGCGTTTGTATACAGTCATGCCCACTTGAAACGCAACACTTAATTATTCCTCGATCGCGAATACGAGGCTCCGATTTCGCAACAAAAAATCTCTTGCCTAAAAGAGACAATTGCTGAAAACGTGCCGTACCGGAAAAGTATAAACTCCAGACAAGTTATAAGAAAAGATTCGATGAGCCTGAAGTTTTCATCGGCGCAATGCCATGAAATGAAAAAAAAAAAAAAAAGCTTCGTCCCATTTTTTCAATTTTTTTTCTTAATTTGCCTCTTGCCTTTTTTGTTCCTCACGAATAGATTCGTAAAATAAAAAAGAGACGAATCGATTATTTTGTTTTTTCCATTCCGTGGCATTGCGTCGACGTAAACTTGAGGCTCATGGGATTCGTCCCGGCGGAAAAAGCCTCCCCAGTCGATTTTCCGTACGACAATGCTCAGCCGAATTTCCGCCTCTCAGAAGAACGCGGGGAAAAAGACTTTTGCTTTTCGAGCGAGCTTAACTGCATCGGAACACTCACACACACACACACTTGTTCTCATATTCATAGACGCATGAGAAGAGTACAAACGTTGGATACAATAGGAGATGAAGTGCATAAGAGCGGCGCGGCGGGGTGGGCGAAGGGGTGAAAGCGCATAGGGATCAGGCATCTCGCGGCCGGCGTGTAAACTACCGTTCGTGCAGAGTATTCTTCCCCTCTTTATTCGTTTCGATATTATATTGTAGGTATAGAAGCGTCTTGCTCCTCGAGCACATGGACATATACACACGAGGATATCTAAAGATATACGTATACGTGTGTGTACACATATAAATATAACAAAAAGAAAGAATGGGTATAGGTACACGTTCGAGTGCACTTTGCACACAGTACAGCCGATCGCACTCTCGGTTATAGAAGGTAGAAGGTAAAACACATATAGCGCGGTTGTGAGGTCGTGACGCGCCGTATCTTACATCGGATGTACCGCCAGTGTGGAAACACGGATATACGTTGCGGTATACGTCTCTCCGCAAATCTCCCTCTCTTTCTCTCATTTCCTCATTTCACTCTCTCGTTCTCCATATACCCCTTAATGCATTCTCAAAAGGCATTATGAAATCCCTTTATAAGAACATCCTTTCACCACCAGATTCCCGCACTAAATAGTTCTTTCCTATTTTTCTGCACGAACCAACTATTTTTCACGTTTTCGCATTCTCGCCCCGCTGCTCTGCCCTGAGAAAAAGGATCGATCTCGCCAAACGAACCTCCAGTTTAATCCTTGAGCTTTTTCTTATCTTTTCCTTTATTCATTGGGCTCCTTTTCATTCTTTTAACATCTATCAGCTCGGATCACGGACCGGAGAATACTCACGGCGTAATTCTATGCCCGCTGAACAAACTCTCAATGGTAGATACGCGATTCCTGCGTGATTTACATGGCGTCAGCGCCTTTCATCGAGTCTATATATGTGCAACACACATCCCCTATATTTTATACATGTATAGGGGATTTTATGTTGGAGTGTTGTACGTTATACTGTGTGCTATGTCGATTCGATGTATGCACGTCGAGAAGTCTGAGTGCAAAGCCTCTCTCTTGGTCGTCCTCGTTTCCGTTAGCTACGATCATTTCATACGGACACTCGACATAGTATTTGTGGCTTTTATATATACATGTATTATAGTCTCTTTGCAATGTCTTTCTCCTCGCGTCTTTTTCGCCTGGTGTCGTGACGCGACTATGCTAACGTGATAGCGCGCGCGTGGAATACGTTTTCCATCCCATGGAATAATATTCCTTTTAAAAATCTCTCAGAGTTAAAAGAAAATGCTATCCTACGAGCTTTTGCTGGCGGACGAATCTTATGTTGTTTTTTATTCATTTATTTTTTTCGTAAACGTCAAAAGCTGCTCTGTTGAGTTAGCACCTGGAGAGAAAAAACGAGCATGATGTTCGCATCGTTGGAAAAAAAACAAAGAATTTATTTTTCAATCATTATTTTTTTGATTAATTCACTTTTTTTTAATTTTTTTTTTTTTTTAATAAATTCACCTTTCGAATGGCGAATCAGTCTGCCCCACTATTTTTGATAAATGGTTTCCAAAAATTTTCCCGCTCCGCTTGAAAAAAGCTTCAAGATCGCGAGAAAGATTTGGCGGGCGTTGGAAGAAAGGGAAGGGAAAGAAAATATGTAAAAACTTACCAGGATTTGTTGATCCAGAATATTCTTTGATGGTACCGATGACTCCGTTGACAATAGAATTTTCTTTGACAGTTAAAACGTATCTGGATCTCTCACAGCTCGGTAGTCTGCGTTGATTCGTACTTGTTATCGTGTTAATCCTGAGGAGAGCGTCGTGGGTGCTCTTAAGCCCGGCGGCATCAGTCCCCGTCACGTTTAACTGATAGAGGGACGATCTCGACAGAAGACTCGGCCGTGCAACGTGGATCTCGCCGGTGCTCTTGTCTATTCGAAATATACCGGCTTCGTTGCCACTGGATATCCGGTAAGCGACCTGTCCGAACAAACCGTCGTCGAGATCGCTCGCTCTCAGCCTCACGATTGCTTCATTAACCAGCGAGTCGCTTCTTAACGTTACATTGTAATATAACGGCTCGAATATCGGGCTATTGTCATTCACGTCCGTTATCTTTATCCTCACTATTGCGATCGCGCTCAGACCCCCTGAAAATAATAAAAACCAACACAAACGATAAATCAAATGAATCGGCTTTTTATAAATAATCATAAATTTTCATTACGTGCCGAAAAATCAATATGAATGGCTATCCTGGACGAAACGTGCATGCACCATAAATTTTGCTGCCCGCCGTAAAAAACCATTTTTTTCGTAACACACTCTATTGAAATATCGTTCATTTATTCTTTAATGCTGCCTCATGAATATCGTTCGAGTAAAGCCGATTAAATTATGAAGTCTCGGATCTTTCGTGAATTTTTTCGAAAATCAACTATTGTCGCTAATGTTACTAACAATTACGTCGTGAAAACGGAACTTTGACTGTTTTACGCGCACGAAGTGAGTGTTTGACGCAATAAATAATTATAAATAATAAAAATATATATTGAGGACGTACGAAGCAGATCTATATCTTTGGAATTGACTGGAATGCCTAACTCGTTGCGGTTCAAAATCATGAACGCGCCGCGAGATGGGTCTCGGGTAGAAATTCGATGCTCGGAGAGTGGAGGCTTAGCTGGAGCCCGGTCTGGAGGGTTCCCGTGGTAAATGCAGGGGTAAGCAGAGCCAATGTAAAATGGGTAATCCGATGTTTAAACGATTTACGCCCTTAACTCATAGTAACAAATGGACTCTGTTTTCTCTCTCTCTCTCTCTCGGTCTTGAGAGATTCGCCGGTAAAGTGGCTGCATGAGAGAATCCCGCGGATGCAACTCGGTATGGAGTCTGCATTCTCTCTCTCTCTCTCTCTCTCTCTCTCTTTGACTGTCTCTCAGCGAGCGAAGAAACTCTTAAGCGAGGAGATTTATAGGTATATGTGTGTCATTGGAACCCGTGCATCGAGGAACTCGTGAGAGGTACTCTCTTGCACTCCACCCAGTAGAATGCACCTCGAAATGTCGCCGTTCCTTTTCTCTTTTCTTTCTATCTCTCCTTTTCTCCCAACACCATCGCCTAACGTTATTGTATACATGCCGATTTGTATAATTTTTTCAAGCCAATCGTATATCTATATAGAAAGCTTCATATCCTCGTGCAACGCCACGGAAGATTGGTGTATTCACGAGGGTTCATTAATTTTCCATAAATCACATGAATTCCTGCTGGCAAAGACGTTTGATTTATAGTTCTCGATGGCGCGTGTCGTGAGAGCAAAAAATAAAATTGTTTCTCGTACTATGTCCTCTTTCTCGTTCTCTGAGCCGGACCGCGAGGCAAAAAGAGACAAAAAAGCAGGGAGACGACGGTGTAAGGGAGAAATCGAGGTTAATATCGAGCGAACGATGTTTTATTGTTTAATACCATATCTCAGCACATTTACTAAAGCATTCTAAGCTTATCAAGAGACTCGAAACTCCCGGCTTTTTATTCGGGGGAGTGATGAGGAATCGTATGCAACGAAAATCTGATTTTTCTTAAGCAGAGCTCATAACTATTGTCCAATATTTCGTCTGGACAATAAAACGATCATCCCTTGCGAGAAAATAACGAAATCGACACGAAAAATGGCAATAATTTCCAAAATTCAATAAATTATTAAAGAAAAAACATTTTCCGTTAAATCTCAACGTTGCAAACTTCAGAGTCATTCCTCGTGTGACGTAAGTAGCTATCGTCGTTGCATACGTTGCGGACATGCAGTTTTTTTTCTCCGTTTCGTTCCTCGTTCTCACTGACTTTATATTATGTTCCGTTATTCGTTGTCCAAACCGGCAAAACCACGCACGCGCTTACGCTCCCTTGCACATGTTTTCGTAACTCAATCGATCTCCTACCGTTATGATTACCCTCTATTACAAAAGCGAGTCGGAAGAATAGGAAACATTTGAGAAAAGGAAAGAGACTCGAATAGAATGAGAAAATTCGAGAACGAGTGAGAGAGCGAGCTTCGGGAGTTGACTAATAGAAATTTTGCAAAATGCGTGATAGAAGATAAATCAGATGGTAACCGCGAGCACTGATCCAACATTCCAGACATGTCGTTGAGTAACAAAAGATCCGAGCCATCCACGCCCGTACAGACTTATAAGGGATAACACGTCCAAATAATGGCGATGTATAATGACAGGATAAAAGAGAAACTATGTCCATGCATTACGAATAAACAAAAGGAATGACATCCACAAAGATCGATACGTCCTTTTACATCCCAGAATTTTTTCTTGGCATTATGTGATACAGAAGGCGAACGACAATGGAAATTCTCACAAACGCGCGCAATGAGAATGGAGTCATTGGATTGTCGAATCACAACGGAAGGAGAGAACTCTCGAAAACTTCTCGATATAGAATTGCCTTCATTCCAATTGAATACCGACGTGACTAGGACGATTTAAAAAAACCTGATTGTGTGTGAATTTTTTTTTTTTTAATTCAATATCTGGTTAAATTCGTTCGGTGCTCGAGATGTTTTTTCTGGGTGTAGAGATGCCGCCGTCAGGGGTGAAGACCTTCTCGGGCCAGGGAAGTTACAACTGTCGACGCAGGAATAATTTGTTGACCCAGTAAAAAGGAATTTTTGAGCAAAATCTTTGGATTTACCGGTATCGTGACTCACACGCAAATCTTGAGAGTGTATCGATGAGTATTCCACGGGCAGAAAATAATATAAGGTCCGGCGTTTATGATAATCATCGTTAACGTCGTCGATTTCGATGGCATGAGAATCGTTGTGAGTCATTGTGCTTCTTATAAGGGCAGTTCTCATGTTTCGCACCCGTTTGAAATGAGCGCAGGATATATATTTATCTATATATATTTGATCGTATATACGAGTGCGTATAATAATATATATACTTGAAACATAAATCATACAGGCCATTACAGAGCCTACTAGATCTCGGGATCGCGATAGGCGTATGCATTCTCTTTCGCACTACGACGTTTCTCCCGCGCGCGTACTGGCGTTGTTGTTTCTCCTGTTGGAGCCTTTATTTATTCTTATTTTTAAAAATGGACAAGCTTCTCGCACGAGCCAACACCTAGACGATTCTCCGAGTTCACGCCGCGTGTGTTCGCGTCTAACGCATTGTTCGCACGTGTTACCGTGTTGGGGGTTGTTAACGAATTTTTACTGACGCTCGATACTTCTCGCGCGCACGGGGGTCCGATCGGAATCGTAAACGCAGACGCGAGACCGGAGAGATCGGGGACTCCTCCGGGAAAGGATCGAAGCCGATTCCAGAATTCTTTTTCTTTTTTTTTTTTTTTTTTATGGGCAGCCGATTTCGAAACAACAAAAAAATCCGAAATTTCTTGTCGAAAATAAAAAATTCAGTTTTTTGTACACGCTTCTCCAATGAATGATAGTTAAAGTTGAAAATATATCATCGATTTATTAAAATTCGATAGAATTCTCGACTCAACATTGCAAGGTGATATTTTTTTCAATTTCAAAATTCAAAAAAATGAATAATGTCAAGTTTGAAGATAAATTTAATAACTAATCCAGGGATTACGATGGACATGATATATACTGACCTCTGTCTGTCGCGATGACCGGTAATTCCAGATACGCAGCGATTTCTCGATCCAGGGGCGATTTAACGCATATCTCGCCAGTATCACTGCGCACGAATAGTTGTTCGCTCGCGATCTTTCCAGCCGCCACAGTGTAGTTGACCATCGCATTGACTCCACAATCCGGATCGGTAGCTTGGACCTGAAAGAAAAAAATGCACAATTTAAAATAAAAATTTTTAAAAAAATGCATGCGTGTGTATTATTCATATGGTTGGGAATAAAAAGCTTAAAGAGTGCAATGCGAAAACTGCTGTCTGCTATACGTCAGTTTCACATTCGTAATGCGAGCCGAGGTGACTAATTTTTCTTATTATTATTTTTATTTTAACACGCCGCAGTTTCATTCGCACTCTTGAAGTTTCTCGTTTCACCGGAGAGCTTGAGGGCGGTGATGGACGCGGCGAATCTCCGAGACCCTCTCGAGACCGTCACGCTCATTATTTATACGCCCCATTGGCACTTCCATTTTTATTCTCTCTTGTTCGCTGGGTATTGGCCAAAAATACAAATAGAAATACAAACATAACCGAATCAACATTATCTTTGACGAAACGATAATTAATCACGGCTTAACAAGGATCACCTTCCAAGAATGATAATTCGACAGCGAATTATTATTGAATCCTTATTACTCGACGATTTTTTTTATAACGACAAATTCCATGGCCATCGAATTATTCGAAAAAATTTAACTATTAAAAATTTAAATGAATTACTCTGCACAATTAACAATTAACTACGAAAACAACGTCAACCAAGGAGTGAGAGTTGAGTCGTGTCCAGAGACACCTGACCGTGATATGCGTGTGGTATCCAGGGAAGAGGAGAACAGTAAATAGAAGGGAAGAGGAGAAAAAAAAAAGAAAGGTATAGAGAAAGAAAGACACGAGATAATAAAGCAACAGTCGGCGAAGAATGATTTAGTGGCGGTCGGTCGAACAACTTTCCCGCCAACACTGTTGCCACCTTTAAGAGGAGAAGCAGAGGACTGCACAAGAGCCAGAAGAAAAATTATATGCACAGGGAGATGAAAAAGAGGTGGTCGAATGAGCAGACAAACGGGCACGTGTTAAAATGTGTAAGAAACACCAGAATCAAAGAAAAAGAATAACGGTAGCAGGTCTGACGAATATCCATTGCCTTGGAGCGAGCCAATTTCAAAATACATTTTGTAATACGATGTTTTTTAAATTTCCAGTGCTCCGCGTACTGGGAAATGAAAATTCTATCATGGCTATACGACAATCCGATTTAATTCGTTTCACATGAATCTCCGAGTTTACAATCACGAATATTAACGATACTAAAGTCTGCATCGTTGGAAAAAAACGAAAAATTTATTTTTCAATCATTATTTTGATAATTAATCCACTTTTTTCAGTTTTTTTAAATCAAATTCCCATTAACCCTTCCCAAAAATTTGGCACCTCGCTCAAAATAATAATGAGTTTCGTTGCATTTCATCGATGCGAACTTCAATATTGTGAATATTTGGGTTCGAGCATCGAGATAATTACTCGGACACTCGCGTAAAACAAACACACAGGAGAAAACTGACTTCACGATGTTGAACTTTGCAACGTTGGGATGCAAAGAAATTCTTGTTTTTCTAGAGCAGGAGCTCGTGATTCTCATCCAATATTTGGTCATGATGATAAAACGATCTGTCTTGTATGATCAAAATACAAAATTGGTACAAAAATTCTCGCAATCTTTCAAATTGAACGAAACAATTGATACAAAAACGAATTTTTCGTTGGACCCGAACGTTGCTAACTTCAATTATGTCATACTGACTTCAGAGACTCGCAATTCCAGACCTCTCCAGTTTTTTCCAAACGCCCCATTTAAAAAGCTCTCTTCGAAAGACTTAAACCGAAAGAGTTTGGGAGAGCAGTGCGGACGGTTTTAGTTGAGACTCGAAAATCGTCTTGGCACAAAATTGGCCGAGTCAAACTGGAATATCCTGTACATGTGAAATTTTATGGACAAGGTGGTAAATACACATATATATGGAGGTACACATTTCGGTACGCATGAGAGTGCTCGCGGTGGCTGTCTACACTGGTTATAAAATACGAGACCATCTCCACGTTTGTACCACGACATGAACCAGAGAATTGGCTATATAGTATATATACGAGTTATAACACATGTATATGCATAAAGTACATAAGTCTATATGAATAAGAAAGGTATGTATGTATTGTAGGGAATTCTCCGGAAAGTTGGGCCTTAGCTCTGTCGTTCTTGAGCGCAAAGGAACGGTGCACAGTGAACGTGAATATTTTGCTCTTGCTCTTTCTTTTCTTGAATTTATTTTTCATCCTCCTCTACGCTTGGTCGTCATTTGGATCTTGTCGCCTTCATCGTAGATGAGAAAAAAAATCGCATCGAGAGAAAAAGAGAGAGAGAGAAAGATTCAACAGGTACAAATTGTCCCGGCGCAAAAGTTTATCGCAGTAAATCGCGGATGACTCGACGACCGCGGGCTCGCAGCCCTTGCGCATCTGCTATGTCGTACCACGCGGGTTGCCTTCTCGCATGGAGGGGAACTTGAACTCCCTTCCACAACTCCTCTCGCTCCTTCTATCTCTTTCTCAATTTTTTTCAAGCGTCTTAGAAGCACGTCGAGAAAAGAAGGTACAACCTTTTCAAAGTCCCCGGAGATTACTGGCATCGAGTACACTTATCACGCGAATAGTTTCGAATTCTTATATGCAGCCCATAACACACAGAGTCTTGTAGACCCCCGCGGTGAGTCGAGTTACCGGATATAGCTAGGATCCGTACAACTTCCGATTTACATGGTATATTCCCTATGCGCGCGATTGACTACTTTTTTTGTCTCAAACGAACTGGCACGCATTCGATCAAACTCGGAGCACCTGGATCGAAGTTGTTACGATAAGCAGAAATCCGTTTTTTTGTCTAATTAAAATTCATGTCTCACGCGCGTGAATCTCTGAGCGGAGAGATGAGCTTAAATTAAATGATAAAATTCTTATCGCGAACAAATGGAAAAGTCTCCGAGCACGATCTCATGGGAAAATTCGTCCGGGACTAGAACTTGAGTGAAGCTTTAATGAGGCTCAGGTTACTCAGGTTTTAATGAGCTAAACTTGATTTTATTCAGGACTGCTTTGAACCTCATCATTGGGTTTTGATCAGTCGGGAATGGCTAGACTACCGGAAGTGCAGACAGGATCCATGCCAAGGAAACCACCCGTCGTGCTTACATTTTCTCCCCGTATTCGCTTCTCCAGCTTCCGTCGAGTGTAAATCGACGAAAATATATCTATATATTGTGAATAATACGTGGACATTGTACCGTCCGAACGTTGCTTTTCTCTCGTTGTCAGCATCACGTTAGGTTCGCCGTGCGTACGAGCACCGCACCCCCGCGTTTGGTGCGTATTGTATGTACTTTAGGTATACGCTGCGCGCGGAAGAACTTTATTTAACGAGCGCGGACAGATAGAGCTGTTGACCATACGAGAGAGAACACAGAACGAGGGATAGACTTCGAGAGGATTCTTTCGCAAGAACCGTTGTGAGAGAAGCCGCGCGAGGAGCGAGAGTAAGCCGAGAAGCCGTCTCCTGTATTCTGTTTCCTCCTTCTATGTGCACTAATACAGTTCTTTGCTCTCGAATCTCTAGCTCTGTCGAAGCCTCCGATAGACTGACATTTGTCCACACGCTCCAACGCGCAAGCTGCTTTTTGTTTTCTTCTCTTATTTCTTTCTCCCTGCTGTATACGCGACGTTTTCCTTCTCGGCCCGAAACTTGTGTCTCTCATGATTCTCGAGACGATTTTTCGCGTGTCGAAAGGCGATTCTCTCGGCTGTCATTCAATATGCAACACATAATATTCTTCCTTTCCACCCTTTCTATGTCTTGCGCAACGGACACGACCGAGCAGCTGAATCAGCTGTCAGAAGTCATCCACAGCTTCGCGGAATCGTTACGGTCTCCGAAAGAGAATTCGAAGCTCTCCGAATCTCAACGTATAGGGAAGAAAATTGTTGTTGGCTATGAAGAAATAAAAACGGCCGATCGAGACGCGGATGAAAGATGATGGACTGCCTCGCGTTATGCAAAGCACGAAAGAAACCGGAAGTTAAATCGTTAACTGGTTATCGATGTGTAAAATTCTTTATATTCATTTGTAACGACGTTGTCGATGGGAATAAAACTGATAATCGTAATACATCGCATGGACGGTTGCGGGTAAGTTTGTACTGAGGATACACATACTTTGTGTCGACGTGGGTGTTGGCGCAACGGGAGAGAGTGCGAGAGAGGAGAGAGCCGAGACTCGCGGAACGAAAAAAAATGAGCGCGAGAGCTCTGGACGTCGTAATATGGGCACAGTCAACATTCCTCATCGATACACGTGGAAACAACGATCGTTGTATATTATGTTCTTCGTATTTGTGAGAGGATATATACATGTTTTGAGTAAAAGGATCGTTGCACTTGTATGCTTCATTATTTACACAAGAGGTCTCTCTTGAATAAAAAGCATGCCAACTACTCAACGTGAAAAGGGCGTAACCATCGTCATCTAAAATGTAACCAATGCGGCATACAACATTTTGACTTTTTGATTCTATTATATATACAGTGTAGACATATGAATCCGATGCACGAACCATTAAGTACTTGTTCGCCAAGTAACCAGCTATCGTTTATCTCAATTTCTCTGACTCTCTCAGTCTGACTCTCTCCTTCAGATCTCTGTATAACGTGTGTTTACTCGTAAAAAGATAATCCGAGGCTGGTGAGTCGTGTGCATGAAATGATCAGCTGGACTATTGTACGCTTTACGCTCGTACGTATGTGATAGTTGGCCGATATCGAGCAATGAGCATGCATATATGCGAATCCCTTGTACATCATCGTCTCCCGAGCACTATAATAATCCAAAGATCGATGAGGTACAACGAGAATAATATACATACAGATGTAATCATTATTTTGCATGATGTATACATTTTTTTTTCCTTCATTTTCTGTTGATCGATTTTTTTTCAACGAATCTGAATGGATAACAAACAAAAAATTGGGCGACATTTTGCGACAATATAAATAAACGAAATTGCATCGACACATTGGTCACGAGAGATGAAAATCGAACGACCTATCGGAGCTTCGAGAATACTGGGACTATTTACTTTTTTCTCAAGTCCATTGAGATTAATTGATTTAATGAAATGGATGATCGTGAACTGGGCTTTCGAGCTTATATGACTCGAGCAGCTAGTCATGTATAGACTCAATAAATCGCATTGCTCAATGTACAGTTATGCACATTGAAAAAATATGCTTGTAGATAAACACATACGCATTACAGAATAATAATACAAATTATCTCGGTACATGAATAGATATCCGACAACAGGTTTATTGTGCAAACGGTTTTGAACAAACGAATATTATGGGCGTCACGGCTAGATCTACGAGAGAGTTCATAGTCTCTCGAAAAATACTTGTCACTAATGTTATGGTGTATGCGTTCTTTGCCTGCATTGAAACTCTGTACTCTCTCTTCTTCTTTCTCTTTCAGCCTCTTTCGTTTCTCTCTCTCTCTCTCTCTCTCTCTGTGAAGTTCTGCTCGATCCGAGCTTAGTACACGAGAGATTGAGTATAAAGGGAGATAGTTTATGCACAGTTTATGGCCTTGACCATACTCGTGTCTATGCCTGTACAGCACTCTTTCCTTAGTAGGAAGCATACCGAGTGGAAGAGGAAGAGGAAGAATATTTTTTCCTGTCTCGATATGCTTCTTCTCTCTTACTCTGTCTACAATGCACCACTCCATAGAGACGTCACTCAGAGACTTTCATGGAGTTCTTCGAGATACTGACTCGCCCTTTCGATCCTCGACAGATCAGCTGCTATTCTTCAGTCGCTTTTTTCCTTCTTCCTCGCCATTCCCTCTTTTCGCACACCAACATTTTTTTCCTCTTTTCTGGCTACTAATACAATATATTTGTGACGATAAATCAAATACTTGAAAGAGCCACACAAAAGAGAGAGGCAAAGGAACGGTCAATTTTGTTTCACAGTCATTATACAACGATACACCTTGATTCACGATGGACACAGTCTACCAGAGGCAAAGTTTCGTTACATCGTTGTCAACACTCTATCAGCAATCTTTCGTCAATCCGTCATTCGACGATGAGGCCACGAGCCACGCACAGACATTGCTTAGGCGCATGAAAAGTTAAAACGAGTAGCGACAAAATTTGCGCGCTCGCAAAACGCGTTCACGTGACCATTTAATTAATCTCAATTTTTGAAAAATTTGTTGGAATTGCTTGTTGGAATGCAACGAAATTCTGTTTTTTCTTGACCAGATTCCCCGATTCTTATTGAATATTTCATCAAAATAATAAAACGATATTTTTTCAAGATCCCAAAAAGAAAATCGATACGAAAATTGTCATAGCATTTGAGATTGAACCAAAAATAAATTTAAAAAATGGATTTTTCATTGGACCTCAACGTTGCGAACTTCAGTGTCATCATGGACGCCTCGCCGATAATGTGGGGGGATAAGAGTGACGTTGAAATGCAACGAAATTCTATGTCTTGACGAATGATCGGTTTTCGCAACCCAAAAATAATAAGGGCTCGAAAAATTTCGGTTATATTTTGAAAATGAAGCAAAACATCGATGGAAATAAATATGTTTCGTTGGATTGCAGAGCTGCGAACTTCAGCTCAATCGGAGAAGAGTCCTGGTCAGCTAATGAGAACTCAAGCATCTCTACGTAACATCTACGAAAACAGTAGCGCGACGAGCTCGAGTGAAAAGAAATGAGAATGCAACTTTTTTGAAGATCGTGAACGTCGCAGCGATAATACAAGCTCGAGGTAGTGAGCAGCATCGTATCAAATTGCGGAAAGGTGACAAGAAGTAACGTAAGTACGTACATATGGTGCGTATTATGGGTACATATATACCGAGGCGTATATGTGCGTATATATAAACGATAATATATATGTAAATGTATATAGCGGATCGAGGATGGTCAGGCTGACCATTCGGTCGGTTTCTCGCTGCAGGCTCCTCTCCTTGGTCTCTCTTTCGTCCGTAATTGCGTTGAGATATGGCAGCGACTTCTCATTAAAATAGTTTAATATATATTTGTCAAGCTATCGCCAGGACATATGTATAGCCATTTGTTTTGGCCATCCTTCTCTGTCTCTCTTTTTCTTGAGATTCTTTTCCCTTTTTTCTGCTGCCGCTTTGACTTTCAAACTTTTCCTCTTTAACTGCTGCCGCCCTCCCTTCCTTCTCCCTTCTATTAAATTTGCACATTCGTTTCACACGTGTGTCGGCGATGAAAGAGAGGGTGCAGTCGTTTTTTCTCTCCCTTCCCTCCGCGCCGATTATTCTCACGAATTCGCTCGGTAACGGCATCCGTTTGT
The DNA here is from genome assembly GCA_030522525.1 of Campopleginae sp. 14b. Taxonomy (NCBI): domain Eukaryota; kingdom Metazoa; phylum Arthropoda; class Insecta; order Hymenoptera; family Ichneumonidae; species Campopleginae sp. 14b. The sequence continues at coordinate 56,506 of JAPYYS010000170.1, forward strand.
CTCGTTGTCACCGCTCTTTGGAAAACCAAGAGGAATGTTTCTCAGGAATATTTGTCTACGGTAGATATTCAGGTCTCTATGTGGTCCGTTTCGCCTCATTTTCGACGTCGAAAACACTGACGCTTTTTCGATCTTTATTTGTCTTGTTTTTTTTTTTTTCGTTTTTCATTTGGAGAAACTTTTGTTATTGCCACTTAACTCGGAAGAGAAAATCGGAAAAAATGGCTAGATAAGAAAAATTCCGACACGCCTTTCGACTTATTTTTCGGAGAGAAAAAAAAATTCCACACGGATGAGAAAGGGCCAGGATTTTGGAATGTAAACATGAGGTGAAATTCCCCATACGTATTCCATAGAGTGTTCAAGATACTGAGCTTGGAAGAGCGCAGGGAAATAAACGTTCCTGAAGCGCTTTCAATTGACATCCGCAAGGCAGCCTCGTGTGTACCGTTTTTTTGTTTTTTAATGTACACAAGGAAACTCGAGATTCCATGGGTCTCTCAGGACTCTATTTTTACTTGAAGATCTCTCTTGTGTTTGCCGAGTAAAAAATAATATGAAGAAAAAAAGCCAAAACCGAGGAGAGCAACCTCTATGTGGCACGGTCCTTCGACCCCCGGACTCTCTGATGTGCTCTCGTGCACGCGCGCACGCTACACGTGTATGTTCGCCCCCCCCCCCCCCCTCCCTCCAATCTTCCCTCATCGTCTTTTGCTTTCGTGTACCTTTTTCTCTTCCCTTAGGTTTATTATTATTCGGCAACCGCCCACGTGCAGATCGATCCTGCGGCCGGCTCGTTGTTATCGTCTTTGCCCTTCGGAACCATAGAATTTTCGTCCCGAAATCTTGTTCCAGCAAAATATCTACCAATTGCTCGAATTGCTCACCAGAATTCAACCTTTTGCTCCTGTTTTATGTTTCATGGCATGGAAATAACTATTGAATTAATGTCCACGTGGAAAAGGAGAAAAGACGGAGAAAGAGTGAGAGGCTGAAGCGACTCATTAATCATTTCGAGACTCGAGGGCTAAGCGTCTCGAGATTCAAAGCTCGCGAAGCTGTTAATATCAAAGTAATGTATTCTCTCCGTATGGTTCGAAATAATATTAAAAGTAGACCGCGCGGCATACGAGCGCTTCTACAAATTATACAATGACACTCGTATTGACATAATCATCGGTTTCGATCATCGTTACCCATTACAGGCTCGCTCTTATCCTTATATATATTAAAGTATGTCCAATGGAATGAGTAACAAGCGCGTAAAGATTATCACGAAAGGTTGACACGATGTCACGTTCGAATATATATCTGTCGATAAATTAAATGATAGTTCTATATATATTTCATTGTTTTTAGTATATCATTTAGCCTCCGCGCAAAGGATATGATCTCTCGCATGTTCTCACAGTTTCTTCTGAAAAACGAGATCGAGAGAGTGAGAAAGGACAGGAGTGGGAGATATTGGTAATCGATCGATAGTACAGATGTCCGGACAGATTTATTGGCTCGTGCAAATAATATATGATACATATACGTACTAAACATGCATATAACTATAGCTATCGGCGTGTGAAACGAATTCGAAGAAGTGAAACTTTTATCGACAGTTCAATTTGGACCGCGTGCGTTTCACATTATAATACACGCGATCCTCTTTCTCGCTCTCTTTCTCTCCTTCTGTTTCTTTCTCTCGGTAAATCTACAGACGAAGGTGTGATTCCTCTCGCACAAAGTACATATTCAACATCCATGCTGATCTCTCACATTACACGTAGTCTCTGTATCGCTATCTCTCCCTCTCGGACATATCATATATATACCGAATGTATATTTTGCCCGGGCCAAGGGGCAGTCCTCTTGATCATCCATCACTTTTAAATGGAGCTTCGGAATATATCGCGAGCTTGTCTCTCCTTTCCTCCCTCCTTTCTCTCCTTCTGGTTAATAATAATTCGCGGAGAACTCCAGGCTCGGTAACCGCAAGGTCCACAGTAAAATGTTGCTGCTGGTGGCACCGCAGCCATCCCCGCGATAGTGTGAACTCGGTTTTACCTGCTGGTACCATTAGTTCGCACGGGAGAGACTTCAAAACCATCCTGCAGTCGCAAGTATTCGTGAGTGCCGGAGCGAGACGTGCTAAGCGGAACAACCTCCAAGAGAGTGTATTTTTTTTTTTTGTAGAAAAAACTGTGCAATTCGTTGATTCGATCAAAGTTTTGGGTCGAAAAGCCACGAGATATCATTATTTTCGATCGATCTCCGTAATCGTGACTTATTTTTTCTGCTGAAAGTCTTGGAATTGATTCCAAATATTTCGCTAACGAAACTGTAAAAAAATCAAAATCTCTGGGAATGTATTTTTCTTCGTTTTGCTGGCGCATCTTTTTCGTTTTTTTTTTTTGTACTTCGGAGATGAATTTTGTTGTACCGTGGCTTCATTTTTTTCTCGGCTTATTATTACATTTGTTACCGTCCGCATGGACAGGGCTCTATTTTTATGAACGCAACGGAGAGAGACGGATGATACGGAAAGGGAGTCGGAGTAACGAGTACATCCTTTCGTTCTTATTAGCTAAAGCACGCAACGCTCTCGCGGCATATCGCGTCTCCCATTGCGCTTATATTGATCGCACCGATTAATAAACGTGAGCAAATATCACGTGTGTGTATTTTAAGCAAGGAGAACGAGAATTCACCGCGTTTATTTTTCTCCAGACGCACACTACATATATATTCAATTATATATGCATACAGGGTGTCCGTGGCCGATTGTACAAATGGGAAGAATAAAACTTCACGCCTTTCGGACTATCGCACGACACTTGGCACTTCGTGACAGACAGACTGGACAACGACGAGTTCGGCAAGAACGTCAATGGACAGCGGATAAGAAATGTTTTCGAAATTTTGCTCGTGCACTTTCGAAATTGGCACGACTATCAGTTTGAGTTGTCAAATCCTTACAAGGCGCATCAAGAAACACTTTAAAAAAGTGTCGCGCTCTATGCACGACTCTCGGGAAGCCAGTATTCTAACGATATCCGGTCAGGACTAAACTACGAGGCTAGGAAAGTGCCGTAAGAAGCTTTCTCATAGAAAATTTTATGCTCGCCCCAAGATTGGTCTTGAAAAACTCGCTCCCTGTCGTCCGATCATAGAGAAAATGCAGCAACGCTCTAGTTCTGTACAACTTTTTCCTACAGCTTTGTGTAACGCACTGACGACGAACTACTATCCGGTTTGCAGCATTTTCTTTGCCTTCTAGGCGCGCACATGCCCGATAATAAACCGATGACGTACTCATCCAGGCGACTTAAGTCTCTCCGATTCAGATTCGAACGAGATTATCCGAAAAAATGTGCACGTATGGTCGAAAAATATTTAGACTTGCCTGATTTTCGCACGAATTTTTTATACAACGCGAAAGAGTCGAAAAATGTTCGGAATATGTGGCAAAAAAAAAGAGAAAACTTGGGGAAAGAAAGGATGCATGAGTTCGGGAAAAACAAATAGATTCTTGATCCTAAGCCGTTGAGCATTCCTTAATCATCATGTTTTTAATCTCTCTTTTTTACAAATTTGTTTGGCTCGAGTGGCCAAAGTTGGTCGGTCGAGTATTCAAATTTGAGCTGATATTTAACACGCAAGCAGGTAAAAGCATTTATTACTAGGGCTTAGTGTGTTAATTCATTAAAAGATTGATTGACATAGTACGTCTTGAATTTATATTCGAATAATTTCGAAGCGAATATAAAGTGAGAGGAAAAAAATGGTTTTTTCATTGTCGTGTGTCTGCGGATTTTCTTGGAGAATTTAGTTTTATATTCCTAAAGGCGATTGCTCAAGGATCAGAACGAAATGTGTATAGAATTTATTAAACGTGAATATCAAGGATGAAGAAATGTTTTTTATCGCGATTAATTTGTGGTAAATTTGATAGGATGAGGCGATAAATTTATGGGCGTTAAATGATGGGGAAAAAATGATTTGTCACGAATCCATTGTGATCGAAATGAAATAAAACTCGAGATTCTAGACGGGCAATGCTCCGGACAATTGATTACCGTTAACGACGAAGCTTCATTGATGTCTGCCGCGGCTCTTTGAAACTTCTTATCGAGCTCGATTCTTCGATCTCAAAACTTTTCACATATCCTAACACACTCAGCGCGAGGTTCCGTTCCGTACGGTCTACTGTCTTGTGTGGAACGATTCTTACAAGTGTAACTAATGTATTTGTTAACTTGGTGCGAGTATTGGAGAACTCCAGGGTGAAAGATTGATTCATGGTCACAAGGAATACATTCGATATTCATCGGATAAATGAAATAGACACACAGATACTCACACACTTGGATGTGTATAGGCGGAGTATATAATTGATGATAATTTATCGATGATCTTACGACCCCCTCAGCTCTTTTGGAATTCCATTTCGTCTATTCGATGTTATATTAGGTCGCCTCTCTACTCTCGCTCGATTCAAATTCTTCAAAATCTTGCCCCGTACCTTCATAACCATACATTTATATTTATAAATGTAGCTAACTCCGTTCGGATAGATCGTACACGCGAGAACCGTATTATTCCTTTATTATTAATCACGATCCATAGGAAATCCCACTTGTGACTTGCTCAGCGCGGAAATGTGAATTAATTTTTATGTACTCATCGCCTCTTGGTTTCCCGATCGCCGAGCTCTATCTAGTTAACGAATTGACAACCAGATGTTGTTATAAAAATGTAAATAAGTCGTATAAGTATCGGCGGAGCCGCCTGTCAAGATTTTGAGCCCTCAGGTTGATGGGAAATTGCTTAATCAAATTTGGGCCTCGGAGTTTAAAGGAAAGTCCATGCGAAAAGAAAATGGAAAACTTTCGATCTCGGTGGAGTAATTTTTTAAATATTTGGTCAAGTACGTGAAAATCCTTCGATCCGAATGACTCATTAGGCTTGTCGCGTGGAGATAAACGTATTCGATGATATATTGTGCGGAGAATATCGCGGACAAATGATTCGGTAATTTGCGACTGTATTAGCGGCTTATCTGAGGGTTTAACGAGTAAGTCTGTGCTTTTCTCTATCCGTCGTTGATCACTTTTCCTGCTCAACAAGATAAACGCGATTTACGCAGCGCACTGAGCCTGTTTCTCTTCCTTTGCAATGAAAAGACAGCGAGAGTGAGCGAGAGAGCGAGTAAAAAGTACAGGCAACTTGCTCGCTTAAATTAAGAGAATATTATTAGTGAACGCGTGCTCACCGGTACGATACCGACTTAGCACCAGAAAGTACATATAGGATGGTACAGTGAGAGAATAATGAGTAAACAAGTCGCGTATAGCCGCACACAGCATCGAGAGCAAACATCGAGCCGACAAATTACGTCGAGTTGGGCTCGTTGTTGTAATCTATCAAGATAAACTCAGGCCTGCTACATAATTCCCGTATGTATTTGTGTCTGTCGCGAAATCGGTGAATGAGAGGAAAGTGAGTCTCGCTGTGAGGACCGTACAGAGAGCAGACACTCCTTATACATTCAATATCGTGTATATACGTCGTGCAATGAACACGTGCATATCATAGACATAAAAAAACAGCAAAATTTCTCCGCGATCCACTTGACATGCACACATGTGTTTCTCTATATATAAATATATTTAGCAATATCGATGTACACGATAATGTCTAACATTGCAAAAAAAATATGTGTCACCAACAAGAATAAAAGAAATTAAACGTTGAGAGAGTTGATTTTATTGATTGATCTAATTTTCTATGCCCTAGATTAGCCAAATGAATTCTAGCGGGCTGGAAATCCATAAATGAATGTAAACGCTTGATAAAAAAAAGTTGTTGAAAAATAATTAAATTGTTTTTTTTTTTTTCTTTTTTACGAAACCTGTGAGATTCGATTTTTAGACTCGATGGAATTTTTTAATTAGAAGAAATTCATTCCTGTAGTACGGACACTATGAGCATTACGTAAATCTCGATGCAGTCTACTTTGATAATGATCGAATATAGGGGAAGCTTAATTGTAACATTTAGCACCTTATTGAGGCAGCAATGCTATTGAGAACGTGTATCCTATCGCGGTGAATCATTAACTATTGTATTCACTGGTTATATTGGTAAAACAAATCGTCGATTATGTTGAGATACACATGGGAGAACATGTATTTGTAGTGATGTGCGTGTTATGTCCTGACTGAAAATCGGATTGGACTCGTGAGCGAGAGACCATTTAAGGTGAACGAGGTTAAAATAATTCAATGGGTTGGCGAGAGAGCCAACGCGGAGCAATGGCCACCCAGCTTTGCGATAATACAACATATGTGATCGTACGAGAGCCACTGGAGCACGAGCTAATTTGACAGATGCGAAATGTGATCTCACGCGCATAGAAACGGGAAAGTGAGGAAAACGCGTTTCGCTTTAGAAACTTCTTTATAAGGATAACTATAGCCCATGTGAAAGTCAGGCCGCTGGTAAATAAACGTATGAACCTGTTGAATTTATCATGCCCTCTCGATGGTGTGGCGCATTTTTTAGCACCGCGTTTTCTCTCCAATTTGCGCACTTTTCTGAATTCCGATTATATGTATCATTACGTATTACAGATTTTTTAGATTTTTCGCTGTGAATTGCGGGATAGAAAACGCCCAGGCATTCTCGTCCTGAATTACGAGAAGGAAGAATCTGGCTAATGGATTTAAATGCTTGTTTGCGTCTCGAGGAATATTGTTGGCTCGCGGATCAAGCGAAAAAATGTTAATTATATTCTTCAGGAGTATGTGATTGTTCCTATCAAGTAGTCGCGATGCTTAAAAATCCTTCGATACGCCGCCGCCAAGTCTTGATTCGTTTATAGCGAATGAAAAATCTGCTCCATTTTTCATATCATTTTCGAGAAACGTTGTCTTTCATTGAAAAAACTAACGAAGCTGACTCCTGCAATTATAAAGAGTCCGATATAATGATCCAGGCTGTTAGCAGTTGAATAAACTGGGTCAATCCAGCTGCTCGGTGCGATCGACGCGTCTATCATCCTTCTCAACTGGATCTCTTTGAGCGGCAGCGCGATTTCTTCTCCCTCGTTAATTCATTTGACTATATTATTTTGAAATACACGTTGGTCCGTATAGAGCGATTAATAAGGCCGAATGAACGAGATTTATAAGTTGCATTTGTTTTAATGGCAAGTCAGGGATCGGACTCGATGTTCTGGAAAGCTTAGCTCCTCCCCTGGAGGCTCTTCAAATAAATTTCGTCACGGACGGCTCCTCTGGGTGAGAAAAAAAGCTTCGCTTATGAAATATCGACCGGAAAGTACGAAAGATTTTTCATTAATAAAGAAAAAGGATTAGACACAGTGGATCGAACCGGTAAGAGTACAATATTTTCTCATTTCGCTCTGCCAGGTCATTCCTGTATGCACAGTAGGGCCTCCAATGAACCGTGAATGCCGTTCAATGATCTATCACCCGATCTTCTCCCTAGCTTGGAACGTACTGCACGGTGGCGGCGGAAAGGGAAGGGCGAGGGGGGAGGGAAGAGGTACAAATGCTTGCAATTACCATGCAGAATACAATGGATTTCTCTCTCCCTCTCTCACGTACATATCGACTACTTTTTCCATCTCGAAAGATCGACGTCGCTCCCCGTTTAAATTGGAATAATTATTTAAAGGTATTACCATCAAACGTGATCGAATTTCTCATCGCAATCCATGAAATTTCATTCGTTCATTATTATATATCGAGGTTCCGCGACTGTGATACAGAATATACTCGATACTGCGGGCGCAATATCTCTTTCTCACACGCTCGCACACAACACCTCAACCAAGACGATCAGAGACCGGTATTTCCTGAAACTTTGATATCGATTACAAATCGAGTCTCTTATAATGCGAGTCGTCGTCGTCGCGTCGCCAGAGCACATCGTCCCACTTGCACTGTAGCACGCGTTGCCCACTTGATAAAATATATTTTTTCGAAATTTTTCACCGCACCGCGTAAAGCCCATAATATTGAAAGGAATTGTATAAATTCTTCGATATCTCGAAGTTTATTCTCTCTCGATATAAAGTAGCTCGTCGTAACCCAAAATAACAAAGATAATCAAAATTACGTGGTTGGTTCAAGTAAAACGTGCGAGTGGCCATAATTCTACAAAAAATATACAAGGAATATCGTCATTTTAATCAACTAATGAATAAAAGAAAGAATAAGTTAACGGAATCGATTAGAAACCGAAGAAACGAATAAAATGTAAAAATAAAACTTCTCCTTTGAATTTGTACACGACACGTTGTATTATTTTATCGTCAACACTGGAAAATAGATACGTAATTCTCATGGATGGCACTAAAAGGACATTATGTTACTAATCATTGAAGAAATTGTTTGAACAACCTCGTCGAACACAAAACCTAACGACAAGAACGATGATAATATTACTCTCGTCTTGGGCCAGAAAAGAGTTTTAACTAATTCCAAAAACTATAAAAGTTGCGAGTCAATCAAGCTATTATGCGGGATACTTGTTATTATCGACTGGGTGTGGTATATTAAATAGACGTCAAAAATCGAATAGGTGAAAGTTTTGTTTTAGCGGGAGTGTGTTCGTTAATGTCCTGATAAATAACGGTATTAAATATATATATATATATATATTGACTGGAACCTCTGAGAAGGATCGAGCAGAAGAAATAACGAGACATTAATACATGAATATGTAAGAGTTGAGTCGGCAACACTATACATAGCGATATGTACTTCTCTCATATACTATATATATTAGATTTTCTGAACGAATATATATCTATACGTATATGAGCAGTTTCACGTAACATTTATACGGATTTTTATATAAAATGTAAGCCAAGACGTTGTTTCGGCTCTCTCGACTTATTTATTTCTTCGATTTTCACGGCCATTTGATTTATTAACTACTTACTGTATTCATCTCGGTTCCGGCCATCTGGACCATATGATCGTTGAGAAACTACGAACGCCGCGCGATAGCAATGACTCGTTTACGCACTTTTCAACCAGTTTGCAGATAAAGCATGGAGACGCGAAACGAATTTCTCGGATTGAAAAAACATTTTTTTTTTTTTCACTGCTGCGAAGGGAACGAAAATGTACAATTTTATTTCTAAATTGACTTCAAAATTTACTGAATTCCGCAAATTCTTCGAGATCGAATAAAATATAAGAGACGTAAAATGCCCCATGGATATGTATGGCTGTTTGGAAGATAAAAAAATAAAGAATCACGAATATACATGAAATACGCATAGACGCTAGAAACCTTGTTTCGCAGTTTCCAGCCCGATCCCCTATAATCGATGGACTTAAGGCCATGGGTCAGACGCAGCAACGCGTCCGCGCAAGAGCGAGCGAAATGAAATATGACGGAAGGATGGCCGCGCGAGAAAGGCAGATTCTCGGGACTGCTGCAGGCTCGTAAAGTCGTGTCGAGACATCATGAGTGCGGAAGATAACTGCAAATTTCGAAAGTGAAATTTTCGCACTGATCATCAACCATTTTCATGATTTTTCTCAGCAAACTGTGCAATTACGAAGTTTCGTTGCCCTGGATCAGCAGTGTTGAAAGTTTTCAGGCCTGAAACTGTAAACTCACTTTCCAACAATCGAGGACTCGATCTACTCATCACCCAACATGCTTGAGACTCTCAGACACGGGAAAAACAAAAAAAACCGTCGCGAGACAGTTGTCACCGTTCTGGAACAAAGTTGTTACGAAAAATTCGAGCCAACAGCTGATCGCAGTGTGGAACGCATGATTCCCATCTCTATTCGGCCTGCGGGTAATGGCGAGCTAATAAAAAAGGAACAAACGTGCCGATCGAAGAGAATTTCGCTGCGGATTCAGGTGGCATAGGCTGTAAAATTAACGATCTCTCATGCTGGATCCGCAATAATGATAGCACGAATAGAGTGATCTGTTAGTCTCAAGGACGTTAATTCCAAATTATGGCGTCGTGACATAAAAAAAAAGTAAGTCGCTGAAGAGTTGAGGTGTCAGATGTGATTTGCCAAAGTAAATTTAAATGCACAACGTACCCGCACGCATATAAATCAGAAAAGATCTACAACATATTGATACGAGAACCTGAAGGAATAAAAAAAAAAGATTCTGAAGATTGCATCGACGCAATGCCGCGAAATAAAGGAAAATAATTTTCTTTATAAATGATTCGTCATTTTTTTTTATTTTACCAATTCATTCGTGACGTTCAAAAAAGGAAAGAGGCAAATTAAGAAAAGAAAATTCGGAAAAAAAGTGACGAATAATTTTTGTGTTTTTGTGTTTTTTTTGTTTTTTTTTTCATTTCGTGGCATTGCGTCGATGCCAACTTCAGGCTCATTAAAAAAAATTATAAACTCCAGAAGAGTGCTCATTTGTAAGAGGGCAACAAAAATAATTACCACGTTTTAGACAGCAGTGTTTCGTATCGAAATTGACTGCACCTCACACACCCAGGGTACGAATTCCATAACGGAAATCCTCTGAATGGTGCATACGCCAAACAGCAGAGACTTGCTGGGCTAAGATAAGACTCTCTATTCATTGAAGTACCGACGTACACAATATTTGCAAAAGCACAATATCATATTTCTGGAGAAGGACGAAACATTATTGTTCGTGTAGAGTGGATAGTAGGGCAGGTGGATGGATGCCCTATGCGTATATGTGCGTGTGCGTGAAATATAGGTTGATATCGCGATAAATAACGAGGGGGTCAGGTTCGCTGTGATGCCTCGGGCTCTAGTTTTTTGCAACGTGAGTATTTTCTCTTTTTTCCTACCGGATATGGGCCTTTATCTCCGTCTCTTTCTTTCTCGGAGAAAAAGTATTCGGTAGTAAGCAGGTACAGGACAAAGTCAAAAGAAAGGAGCAATGGGTTGGGACGAGGGAGGGATAAAGCAGGAATGATAAAAGGGGGATGGTTATCGGTGGGTAAGTGCCCTCCTATGTCGAGATAATGCTGACACCAGGGGTGACAACATCATCCGCGCGCGCGGCGAACGCTACAACCGTAATCCTCAAAGAACGTCACTAGCAACAACGCCGACAGGTACTTTGTCTTACTCTTTATTGAATTTTTATTTCTTCCCCGATGATTTAGTCTCGTGATATATGAGCGAAAAGGAAAAATCAAAAGCATCAGAGTACGGACTAAGAATCTTGCAATTCGACTACGATTTCGACCTTGTCAACGCCCTGACGTTTCATTCAACGCGCAAAGTATATTCGTATGTGTATTGAATGTGTTTTTTTTTTTTTTTTTGAGATTCCGTTTCTCCATATGAGCAGAAAAGGAGAAGGAGACGACGCGATGACGCGGTTTGAATGTTGAAGAAGGGTCGCGCCGCATTGCAGAGCCCTTATCGAACATATCCATCACTTTCCGTCCACACTGCCGAGGCCTCTTGTCCTCTGTCGGTCATTATCGGCCCTCATTATATTGGAACCGATCAATCACCGCAGTGCTCTCTCTCTCTCTCTCTCTCTCTTCTGTTCTCTCTCTTTCTGGCTCTCACTCTGTTTTCGCATCTTCTGATGCACACTGCACTTTGGTACATATAAAGGATTGTGTCGATCGTAATATGGAGCATATTTCGGCCAAATATACAATTAGCGTAAAGCCTTTCATGTTGATTCTGCTGTGGTGGTAATTTTTTTAAAAAATATAAAAATGTCGAAAAAATCTCAATCTCAAAAATTGAGAGTGCCAACGAAAACGACGACAAGACGACCGTCTTACCGCGCCTCTATGACTGCCTGACAAAGCATCTGGTCCCTGGTTCCTGTCTGCACTCTCTCGCTCTGTGTAAAATTATTTTTATTATGTTTTTATGGAAATGTGTATGTGTGTGATACAAATGATTGAATATAAGCGCCGTGCAAAGACTCCGCGGAGTGAGATCGAAATGTCGGTAGGAATGAGAGAGGCTGCGTCAGCCTCAAGATGCAGGCTCGAAAGGTCTAATCAGTGCACTAATGCACCGATCAGTCATGTCTTTCTTCGGGGAACACGCGACATTTGTTATGTCCAGCTGAGGGAGCGAGATAGAGAGAGAGAGAGAGAGAGAGAGAGAGAAAGAGAGCGGGAAATAAAGATAAGCGTGTTGATTTTTCGCAACGGGAGAGTCTCGACGAATGGTTTACAAAAAACGAAACGGGACTGTACCATACGTGCGACAAACATGACGAAATCGAGGTCTTTCTTGCCCAGCGGAATCGATTCACGAAATGCTTTTTTAATTATGTAAGTAATTAATGCAATGTCTTTAATTTACGAAGGAAATAATGAAACAGCGTAAAGTCCAATTAAAATATTGGCATTGCATAAATATGTTCATTAACGTGGATTTTAATTACATCCATTATGGATACGTGAATAAATGAATTGATACTTTAATGAGGCTCTAACTAATCGACTTCCGTGTAACAATTATAGCCAATTAATATATTGAGTAATTATTAATCGAGTCTGTAATTCATGTCAGAGAAATTTTTCGCCTCAATCATCGATCTGTGGCCTTTGACCCTTTCGGTATGCTGCACCAATATATCAGATGTGTATGGAGTACCTACTCTTATTTGCTCGCTGCGTGAGATCAGAAACCGGCTTCTCATCCCTTAACAAGAATCAAGCTTGATAACGTGAACACAAAAAAAAAAAGATCCAATGTACAAAGTACTATCTTATAAGGACAGCCCATTTCGTGTTAGTCTCGTCTTTCTATAATTTATTTATCTATCCTTTCAGAACGCTCAGTATATAATGGTAAAATATAAATCTCGTGTATATTTCGGGTCATCGCTCTTTCATGTCCGGCTCAAACGGTCGGTTTTGTTTTATCAACGATGAACGTTGAGAAATTATCGCACAGGACACACGATTTTGATTCTCATACGAGAAATCTAATCAACTCGATGATCTTTCATAATGCACCAGCGTAAGTTGCATTTGCTGGAGGACGGAGAGAAAGAAACTTTTGGATTTTTGGAGGATTCGTGCTAAACGGACAAAATATCCTTTTCCCTATACGTCTCGTTGGAGAATTGCACGACTTATAATGGAAGACGACAAGGCAATAGAGCAGGCTAGACTGGGACAAGATATTGGTCCGTTTACGGCCAATAAAGTCGACTTCTTGTTGGCTGTTAACATGTCAGCTCTAGTTTTTCGTTCACTTTCCTGTGCTCTTATAACTGCGACGAGTATTTCTCTCGGTTCCTTATTCTCTTTTTATCTGTCGATCGCTCTTTTTGTATTGAGACCGTACGGATGAGTACAGAGTTATTCCCTGGCTCGTGAACCAGTAACGGGGAAGGGACTGTCCAAGAGCAGGCATTCGCCACGCATTAGCTCGTTCGATGGCTCCCGACGAGGTTTCCCCTCTTGGGAAAAGGAAAATGAGAGAAATACGAGGCTTTTACAGTCCGGAATGCAATTTCGCACGTGGTCCCGGCACGAGAATACACAAGCATGTGCATTGCCATATTTTTCATCATAATCGTTCGTTTCGATATTTTTATTCCATCCTCATTCTTTTAGCATGACGCCAACTCAACGTTGTACTACACGGTACGTGCTTCATTTAACTGGATTCGAGGGAAAAATCCTTGTGTGTTACGAAATAGTCAGCTCACGATTGTGCTTATTCATTCAGTATGATAGATCCGTAATAAACAAAAAATTTACGAAACTCATCATGGACTCGCTCCCGGAGAAAAAACTTCAATCGTTTTTCCTCACGAATTTATTTATAACAACGATGATGGAACAATGAATGACGAAAAAAACTGCGTACAGGGCACAATGCAATTTGTGCTCGTAAATAGCGAGAATGTGAAAAGATATTCTTTACAGTCTCTCGTATAGACTTTCCATTTGGATACCACACCGCACCGATACTCTTGGTAATGCTACCGACAATCACTAAATTCCAATTAAACGTTAGTTCATCCCGTTATTGATGGTGATGCTGTAAGAACGAGAAAAAAGAAAGGAGCGGATGTAACCACGCGCCAGCCACAGATCCTAATTCATTTGTGCATAGAAGATACAGTCGCGTTGCAGTTGCTTCAGCCTGATGCAGCGATCGAGAAAGAAGCGATGGAGGTATAAGCACCGCTGCTATGTTACATCCGACATTCACCAATCCAAAGTACTTTAAACGTTTCCCATCTCAGTTCAAACCGCTTCCCTTCCGCCCGCTCACATCGCTCGTCTTCCCTCTCTCTCTCACTCTCTCTTCGCGTGCGCCCGCGCACACACACACTCTCTCTCTCCCTCTCTCTCTCTCTCTCTCTCTCTCTCTCTCTCTCTCTCGTTTTCCTCTTTCTCGGTCTATCTCCGTGGAACGAAGCCAAGATCGCGGTACGAGACAGCACGAAAGAATTTCCTAGTGCACTCACTGCACCTTGATTGAACATCCCTACAGATATATTGGCTGCTTAAACATCTCGTACAAGCAACACGAAATGATGATCGGTTAAGGGTTGGATCTAAGATTTTCTTTGAAAGTAACTTGAGAGAAAAACATGTGGGAGATTATCGCAGCAACGTCCTTTTGAACTTACACGCTTCGATCTATTAATAAATCTGCACGTTAAAGATGCTCGCGAGAATTGCACTTGGCGTCTATTGCTCTATCAAAAGGTCTACTCTGTACCATAAAGAGTCTGACGCGGCCCAAAGTTCAAAGTGCATTCTCCATAGTTACTCACGATTTTTGCCTACTTACGAATTATTCTCTATATTAGATCGCTCGATGTAGGATCTCTAGTGGAAATCATTGGGTGAACCTTTTCTCTGAGCCTGAAGTTTGCATCGACGCAATGCCACGAAATGAAAAAAAAAAACAAAAAAACAAAACATGATTCGTCGCTTTTTTATTTTACGAATCCATTCGTGAGGTCCAAAAAAGCCAAAAGTGAAATGAAGAACCAAAAATTCAAAAAAAAAAGGGACAAATTGTTTGTTTGTTTTTTTTTCTTCATTTCGTGGCATTGCGTCGATGCAAACTTCAGGCTCATCCTTTTTTACCTGCTCGGCTAATGGGAAATGTTTCTTTTCCAGATTTCGTAACATGACAGCCGGTACCTTGGTGTCAGGTCTGTTTATCAACTCGAGCAATAATTATAAATGATTTGGATTGTTTATGTTTCTTTTGATACCGTGAATGAAGCATTGTTGGTTTGAAATAAGAATCAGAGGTCGATCGAGTGGAAAATTCTCATTTGTGTATCTTTCTACCGATCGGCTGAGGAACAAACCGCTTTATACCTAAAAATCTTTGGATACCTCGATAAAGCTCTGCGAAGGTCTGGCGATGCTGGTGCTGCTCCTGGTTCATTCGCAAAGCCCATGAGAGAAGCACACACACACGACAGAGGGAAAGAGAGAAATAGAGAGAGGACGAGAAGCTTATAAGCTAGTTTCCAGTCTCGGCTGACTCTCACGTGGGGCGGCGGTAATGAACCAACGTGACTTGCGGTTTGGCGAGCTGGGCTTCGTGTTCTTGCCTTTATTGAAAGTAGCGTTGCTCATCGCCTTTGCTCGCTTAACTCGCAGCCTCTACTTCATTTCGGTGGCTCCCTCGCTTCTTCGCGGCTGTTACATACGTTGGCCTCACGCTCTTCGGCGTCTCTTCTCTACCCCCGAGTTCAATATACCTCCGATGCCTTCGTATATAGATGCACGTTGGGTCACGTTACATATGTAGATTCACAACCCGAATAGATTGGGAAGAGACCAAATTTCTAGATCGATCAGAAAATCTTTTTTCCTAAACCAAAGCGAACATCGACGCATCGTCAACTATTTTTGTTCGATTCACGATAAAAATCGCGATCAATCCATACATCTAGCGATCTTGTTTTTTCATGGAAGGCCCTTAACCGGCACTTTTGAGACTATGACTGAATAATCAGCTTTTTTTTTAACCTCGTCTCTCTCCAGGGGTTCTCCAAGGGGAAAAGAACTCAATGATCACTACGCACTCCACTCCAGCCTATTAAGGATAGACGCCAGCTGTACATATAGATATATATATATATATACATATATAGCGTTCGTAGGCTTTGAGGGAAATGGGATGGCGATGCGGAAGATTGGAGCAGAAGGAAGAAACGAAAGCTGCGGTGATTCGGAGGGAATCGAGGCAGCACACGCACAAGGTAGATCGAGAGGGAGAAATCTCAAAGTGGTCCCTGGTTCGGACGCTCCCAATCTCAATCAAAAAGTCAGTAGAAATATTTTATGGTTGCCGGAGGCTTGGAACGGCCGGGAAAGCGCGTGCCCCCGTACTACGATCGAGCGCACCCTTGGTCGCCTTTAATTATCGATATAAATAATATTAACACTCGTAGCAGTGGGACGGCATAGCGCGCCGTATGATATTATTTACGAACTTAACTCCTGACATTCGTCGATTTCAAGACAAACCGGAATCTTCGAAAGAAAACGAACGAAATTCATTCAAGTGGAATTAAAATTGGGTGCACATGGCCCAACAGGATACACGAGAGATTAACATTTCATTCGAATGATATAATCCTCGATAATCTCCAGTCGATCTTTCGATATCGATATTTTCATCGAGATGTGAAAAAATTATTAATTCTAGTCAAAAATCTTTCGATTGTTTATTGAATTAAAAAAAAAAAAAAGGACAAAGATGAATTATAATCACGACTGACGAGTCCCAGTCAAGGACGAACGCACAAAAGCCCAATATGGTCCGAGCAGCGATAAAGAAAAAATATATCGGCCGGGATAAAGCTGAAACCGCCCTGTCATGACAAAACAGGAACGTCGAAAAAATCGGAGTAGCGAAAAATGTCCAGCATTTACATTGGGAAGTGTGCGGATAAGCTCTCGTCGGACTGATATATGCAAACGGGAGAATAGAAATAAGAAAAGAGTGGATGAAGAAAAGGAAGAAGAAGGGAAGAGGAGATCAGGTAGTCCTGTCATCTCGGTAGAACCATTCTCGGCGCGGGGCGTACATTAAATATGATATATGCTTATTGAATTTGTAAGTAAAAAAAGATCGCTATGGAAGAATGACAGAGATACAGAGAGAGAGAGAGAGAGAGAGAGAGAGAGAGAGAGAGAGAGAGAGAGAGGGAGAGAGAGAGGGAATAAAAGAGAAAAATAAGAGTAGAGAGAGGGAAGCATGGAGGAAGATTCAGGGTGAGAATTTTTTCGAAGATCCCAAGGAAAGAAGGTACCCGAAGTGTACACGAGTAGAGTCGAGGCGCGATGATTGGAAGAATGTGTATCGCCCGTTGGGTCTTCATCGTTTTCTTCTTCTCTTTTCTCCCTCCTTTTACCTCACATGCCGGCGTGTATGCTTGTAATGGTAAAGCGTGCATAATTAGGAGAAATTCAACTGGGATTGGCCTCGTATGGATCCCATCCAGTCATCCCGCACGATTCCAACAGCCGCTGTTCGCTGCCACCCTACCAACCATCTTCCGCTGCTACGCTACCAACGTTTTACTCATTCTCCTGCTTCTGCATCATCCTGATAATTTTCCAGCTCCCCGCCCCTTATCCATAGCCCTGCTCCTCACATCGTTACGACTCTGCCACAGTACCAGGAACTCTTATCTTTCGAGTATCGAATTCATTTCATTATTTTAGTAAGTTTCCATCAGCTATGGCTAATATAACATGGCAATGAAGTTCGCAACTTTGGGCTCCACCGAAAAAAACATTTTTCTGCTTATTTTTTGTTCAATTTCAAAAATGATGACAATTTTCGTGTAGATTTCGTTTTGGATCGTAAAAAATATGGTTTTATTGTCTCCAGTAAATATTTAATAGGAATCGTGAGATCTGGTGAAGAAACAACAGAATTTCGATGAGACTTCGCAACGTTGGGCTCCAACGAGAAATCCATTTTCCTATTAACTTTTCGTTTTATTTTTAAAATAATGACAATTTTCGTATCGATTTTCTTTTTGTTTGGATGTTAAAAAAATATTGTTTTATTATTTTTATTAAATATTTAATAAGAATGAGGAAATCTGGACAAGAAAAAACAGAATTTCATAGCATTTCAATGATGCAAACTTCAGCATCGTGAATATCGTTGCATTGCAACGATGAAAACTTCAGTATTATAATGTAACGTCGTAATCGCAGTGCCACTTCACATTAGGAGGCTCATTTCTTAGTCGTCTCAAGCCACGAGTAAAAAAGTATTATAGCGAAAAGAATTGGGTGGTTGAAGCATCCTCTTCATAATTCGTACGCGGAGAGCCGTTATTACGAAACTTCACGAAATTGAACGTCATCATGATTTATAGTACATCCCAAAGATTCTCCAACGAGCCAATAGAAACGTTGGGACACCGAATCTCATCCTGGTTCTCGATTAACCTAATTACGAAGTAACTCGGACACCGAGTCGAGGTGAATAAGGATTGTGATGTTCAACTTCCTGTTTGAGAGAACAAGTTGCCGTTCTATGTTCAAGTTTTCGGACTCTAAGAGTCGCGTGAAGTGGCTGGTATGCGTGCCGCTCCTGCTGAGGTGTGAGACGTTGTGACTGCGCGAGCTTAGAGATCGCGGCACGGCACGGTTTTCTTGGCTTCTGCAGTGAGGCGCGCGGTACTCGTCGTACAGTTGAAGAAGCGGAACGTTTCTTTTTGTTTTTGTTTTTTTTTGGCCAGTTCGCTGGAAAACTAATGCCGCCGAGAATCCCATTAAGATCTCGGGATAATTGCCAGAGATTTTTTTGTTCCTCGCGTTTGGTCTCGTGGTCTCCTCAAACAACCGAGGCCGACACCGCGGCCGTGATTTGAACCGACGAAACTAACCAACTTTATAATCAAATGAACTTAGAAAAAACCGAAAGAGTTTTCTCTCTCTACAGAAAACTAAAAAGTAAGCTTTCGTTAAAGTGAGTATGGCAGTGAACGAGGAGAAGATAAATACGACAGTATAAACATGTGTGGGTACAAATAATTATATATCTATAAATAACATGAGGTATGGCTGGTTCCACAGCAAAGCGCGTGTGTCCTATACCTGCACTAATCGATTTGCCAGGCCGAAAGCGTGCCACCGTGCGACGTCTAATTGGTAATTAAGCTCGACTTTACGGCAAGGGACTCTCTTAGTTTCTTTCTCTGTCGTTTGGCGAACCAAAACCGAGAGGACTACCACGGACAACGCGCTGGTACTAAATCGGGCCTGCATACACACATACGCGTGAATGTAGTCGCAACAACGAGTCCCGGAGTATGTATGCCCGAGCATAAGGCTCTGGGAGAGAAGGAAGTTGCCAAACATGAGTCGCTCCCACGAGACTGAGTAACTACCGGATAATGCATCCATTAAATCGCTTCACGGGGATAAATTACGGTGACGATCGCAGTGAGCTTCGTCGTTGTGCGCGCAGCATTCGCTTCTGTCTCTTCTCTACTCCTTGCCACTGCTTCCTACACTGGGAACTAGATACAATCCTATTGGGCATTCGTCTGCATGACAGAAAACGAAAATGCATCGAAATGCAAATCTGACTTGAAAATTATGAGCCAAGACGGTTGCAGCGAGCTAAACACTCACTGGAGCTCGCCGTCTCCGTTGTCCAGGGAAATAAATAAATAAATCCATAAACATTTAGACTTAGATTTAAAATTCGGTCGTGAACTCAAGTTTCTCATATTAAACATATTTCCTGGTACACCCTGTATACATGTATACACATATAAATGAGCCGAGTGGAGAGCTCGATGCCTCTGCTGGTGAAGTCTCTCTGGTTCTAGGAGACGAGAGACTTTCTCCCACCATCTCTGTTTTTCTCGCGAGAGAACGAGCGGTGTACGAGCTGATATATGGCGCGCATAAGAGATGTAGTCAGATCACGGTCCCCTTCATGACGCTACTTCTACACAAGCGTACAAGTTCTTTCCTACGATAAATCCTCGCGAAATGTAAAACCTCCGCGCTCCAACGGCCGCCGCAAAGCCTTACCACAGAGAAAGAAAGAGAGATAGCAGGGAGGGGATCTCGCGAGGCCTCAAAGCTCCGTTTATCCGATCTTTTCTTCCGATTTTCTTTCCCCGTCCTTCCTTTATTCTCTCCAAAGCTCCAATCCCTTCCCCTCCTTTCCGCTTCAAGGGTGTATAACCTTTTAGCGCACCGGCCAAACCAAGAATCACACATTCGCATAGCATCTAGCGACTCACGGTCCATTTTTTTCTTCAGTCATTATATATACGTTATTACTCTCGTGAGTCCATCAACAGTCAAGAACTTGGCGACTACAGTTGTCAGGCCACTTCACCCCCTCCCCCTCTCTCTCTCCCTCCAATACGCCCTTGCATACACAAACATATTCACTCAGCTACGGTACTTTCATTTACAGACGAGAATTCTAACGCTCGTAATGCAGCGATCGGAATATAAACGCTATCATCTCAGAGCCGCGCACAACTATAACGTCTCCCTTTTTTTATTCAGTCATCACGACTTCCAGCCACATGAGCCTCGGTACGCTCCAAGAGATTTCCCCCTCCGCTCTCCTCGGATGACCCTTTCTGATCACCTTGCTTCTCCCTCTAGCTCTCTCTCAATTTTATTAGAATTCGTACCATGCGGAACGGTCATGGCTACATAGATAATTATGAGATCGACAAACACATTCAGCAAAAATTGTAGGCTTCCGGAAGATTTTTATCATTAAGTTTGTATCGTTGGAATGCAACGGGATTAATTAATTAATGATATTTTTTTGAAAGCAGAACCAAAGCAAAAGACAATTATTGTAAATGAAAAATTGAATGTCAAAGAATTGTTGAGGCGATTGGGAAAATAAAAAAAAAAAAATCGATGAAATATTTTTCGTTGGATTCGAACGATGTCATCATGTTGATGTTTGCAACGTTGAAATGCAACGAAATTCCGTTTTTCCTCGGACAAATCTCAAGATTCTTATGCAATTCTTGCGAGGACAATCAAACGATTTTTTATAGACTCCAAAGAGAAAATCGGTACCAAAATTTTCATGGTTTTTTAAACTGAACAATCAATTAACAGAAAACGGTTTTTTTTTTCGTTGGACCCCAACTTTGCGAACTTCAGAGTTCTTCAATGTCGTATAGATTTTGAATCGATCGAATAAGAAATTTCGTTTGGTTATGGCACTGAAAGATGTTCCTACTTGAAAACAATGAAGTATATCTCTCTACGTTTGTGTTATGGTCGTTCATTTATTCCTGGTTCTTTGCATGGCATATTTCATTTTAGCCTGAAGGATCGTTTCAAGGATATGTCGAATGATCAATTAAGCAACAAAATCTTTTGGACCGAAAGCCTGCATGCTTGGAGGCTCTACACTTCTGAAAGGTTAATGTCATTCCCGGAGCAAATCTACCAAGGAAATAACTTAAACATTTATTGTGACTTTGTATTCGGCGGATATATTCGCGTGCTAAAGGTTTTGCATGATGTATTTTGGGATTCGAAGTAAGTACGAACATGCAGGATGATATATAGATATCTTTTTACGTACATGTGTATGTTTGAGAGCGTTAACTCAACTCCCGAGTGCACACCTCTCAGCGAAGAAAAGCGACGATCGCTGGCCGAGAAAAGGGAGATCGGAGCGCATAAATACCTTCTTGGAGCCGCGGGCCTCGGCTACTGGCACATAAGTGCCGGTGTGTTCTTCTTTTCTCTCGCTCTCTCTCGCTTTACATTTTTTTTTTTTTTTTGCTTTCTCTCCGTGTCTCTCTCTCTCTCTTTCTCGCTGCATACTGTTCCGTCCGCGGGACTTCGCAGCAAATAATGAGGGAAATGGTGGATACCGAGACAACTATAATGTGCACCGTATATGCATGTGGCGCGCGCTCTACGTGCCTATGTATTATCGGAGCAACATATCGTTCAAGCATATCGTCCACCAGAGTGTGTCCAGCCTCTTCTTAGAATCCAACCTATCGCTTATTCGAATTTATCGCAATCGTTTCTAGGCGCACCAATTTTATTCTATTATCGCTTACTATTTTTTTTTTTTTTTTTTTTTTTTTTACCTCAACGACTTCGGAGCTATTCAATTTAATATTTCGCGCAACCTTACGTTCCGAGACGACTGCAGAACTTCGGGCACCGATGGGACGTCTACAATTCACGGTTCAAGCGCAAATGCTACGTTTAGATCAGCCACGATGACATTTTCGTAGATACCCGAGAAAATCTTCAATTCTCGCTCGAGTAATCCTTGAAATCATGGCCTTCTGCGCTCGTGTTATATTTTATTTACAAAACTTGACAACTAGCAAGAGGCAGAAAATTTATTATCTCAGGTTTAAGCTTTTTTTTCTTTGAATATTCGTGCCCAGGTGGCGCACCACGTCTGATGTATGCACGCGCATCATATTCCCCGAGTCTTCTTTTTTCTCTCGCGTAGATTCTCCGCGAGGAAGTAAATGCGCATGCACGAGAAGATTTTTGGGCCAAAGAACTGTTGAGAACGGGTGAAGGGAGAGAAGAAGTCTTGCGGAGCCCTCGGGCATTTGGCTACCGTCCTGATGAGTCAAGAGCTGCGGTAACCGATCGACGCGAAGCATTGAAAAAAAAAAAAAAAAAAAATCAACGAATCGCGAATCCCCCGGCGAGTGAGAACGCTGCCGCACACTTTATCCCTCGGGAACGGGATTTTTCCGCAATTATATTCACTTTATTTTGATATACACGAGTAAAGTCTAGTCAGATGATGAATCGAGCGGATTAAAACGCACATTGTTCATTCGATTGTTGCTCCCGATTGGGTAATCGGTTGGGGACCATTTTTTGTCTCAATTTTCTCGTACTAAGCCCCTGCAAGATGAGAGTGTACGAAGGAGGATAAGAGCGAGATAGAGATTGCGAGAGTAAGAGCTTGGACTTTTGTACGTGACACCGAAAGTTAATTACGAGGGAAAGCTGCATCGTGTATCTCTTTCGTGCCGAAAATCACGTTGCTCACCAAATTATCTCTGTCCGTGTGCCCAAAACTTGTTTTCGTTATTTTATTTTCCAATATACCTGTTCGTTTAATTGCTCTCTTGCTATGGATGTTTGCTATGCCTCGAGCTGCTGCAGCCTTTCATTACATACTAGTTAGCAGGACATTGCGAGGACGAGCAGGAGTTTCTCTTGTTCGATATGCGATCGAGCGGCTGTGCGAAAAATACGAAACAAACTTTTCATCGACTCCGCGAGTCCGTTACTCATTACCGGGGCTTGCACAAGTTTCGTCCGGCTAGATCGTTTGTCATTTGGATAATTGAATCATCAGCAAATGCACCATTAGTTCCTGTCAGATGCTCCGAACTTCGATACCTTCGCGACTAATCACTTGCATCAATCTAATCACAGATTATCATCGATAGTACGCGCTCGCGATTGTAACAACCGGTTGTATTATTAATACGGATGCTAAGATCTGCTCTGAAATATTGAATTTCAGTGGCTCGCTCTTAATCTCAAAGTACTCCGTGGGTATCAGTTCCCTGAATATATACGAAGAATACGTTCATAGAGTCTTCCGAGACTCACACGATATTATCCAGTCGCTGCCGATACGAACACACGAATTTACAAGTACAAAAGAGTCCGAGTTATTTTTTGCTAGTGCAGCTCCGAGGTAGATTTATATATTTTAATGGACACACATATGCAGCGCGCGATGAAAGTTGGACCAAGTTTTTTTTCTCTATATCGAACGTTTTGTAATTCACGGTTTGCAGTTCACTATATAGAGAGCCCGTAGGCGATATCGTTATTATATATATATAGTATAGCTGTATCCATGCTCTACTACATCGAACCTTGGCTGCACCTGTTGTGCCTATGTAACTTGGTGGTGAACAGCACCGACCACTTGTTGGAATGTAATGCAATATTAGATCTCGAATGCAGTAAACTTGGCGTGGCCGTTATTTTCATAATCGATATTTTCTTGCGACATTTTTTTTCACAAACATTTGTAAACGATGTTGAAGTTTGCAACGTTGGAATGCAACGAAATTCCGTTTTTTTTTCTTGAGCAGATATCAAGGTCCTTATTAAATATTTGGTCAGGAGAATAAACCAATTTGTTTTTTTTGACGATCCGAAAAAAAAATTGTCATGGTTTTTTTTTTTGCAGTTTTTTTCGATGCAAACTTCAGTACCTATTCATAAGGGATTGGGTGATTTTTTGAGAATTGAAACGATCTTTCAAAGCGCAATGACGTCAAGAAAAATGCCAAAGATCGTATTTCTCGTGAACAAATTGCAGTTTCCACAATAAGGATTTAACGTGGACAGGAATTTGTTAATCGTTGATGGTAAAAATAAAGGATAAAAAAAGGGGTAGATGGCAGCAACTACTTTCCATTCGAGAGAGTCCCGGTTCCTTGCAGTCCGATCTTTATCTCGCGTGCAAAGAATCCGAGAACTTTGTGCCTCTTCCGCGCAGAATTTCTTTTTTTCCGTATTAACCCCTTAAAATATTCGATCCGAGTGAAGAGCGAGAAGACGGTGGAGAAGAGGGTTCGTACGACAAACAGAGCGACGATTCGAGCTGCGAAAGCGACATGGGAGAAGATGAGAGGAAACGAAGTCTGTGTGACGCGTTTGTGTGGGACAGAGAACGAGAGAGAGAGAGAGAGAGAGAGAGGGAACCTTACGCACCATCTGCATGGTCTCTATAACTTATAAATCGTTCATACTCTCTTACGTTGTTATTGGTGCTCGTAAAAAAAACTTTCTCGTCGAGCTGCCATCCGAAGTACGAACCGAGAAAGAATAAAAAACGTTAAAAAAACGGGGAAACGACCCCGGCAAGGTGACGCTTGAAAAATGGTCGTGTATGTGATCTCACGAGAATTTCGAAATTCGATGCTCTCCTCGCACAGATTCACTCTTCGCATTAATCTAACTCTTACAGTCATGCCTGCCAGCGTGCCTACACAGCCTGATCAGTTGAAGCATTACGCTGGACATTTTCCGCAGCCGCACTGGCCAACGATATTAAACGATCACATATTTTTCCTATGCTTATAAAAATCTTCAGCTCTTCAACTAAAAATTGTTTCTTTACGAAAATAACGCTGCAGTGTAGTTATGAAAAATACGAAAGAAAAAACTTTCCAATTGGCTCGAGATGATGAGCCTAAAGTTTGCATCGACGCAATCCCACGAAATGAAAAAAAAAAACAAAAAAACACATGATTCGTCGCTTTTTTATTTTACGAATCTATTCGTGAGGTCCGAAAAAGGCAAAAGGCAAATAAAGAACCAAAAATTCAAAAAAAAATGGGACAAATTATTTATTTATTTTTTTACCATTTCGTGGCATTTGCGTCGATGCAAACTTTAGGCTCGTTCGAGATGAGCTGCTGAAAGAAAATTGTCCAAACAAGAAAAAATGAGAGCTTTTGGTCTGGTCGCAAGCCTCCGAGTACCAGTTGACCTGGAAGACACCAGGTGAACTTGAATAGGAACCATAATCCTTAAAAGAAGAGACGCCATTTCTCATTGGTCACGCGATAGCGCGCGGTGAGAATGAAGAGCAAATGGGCTCCTAGTTGGGAGCAAGCTATGAGAGAGAAGGGGTAATGCATTATCGGAGCAGAAATAAGCTGAGGCATTGTCCAAGAGCCTGGTGAGTAATAGTGATAGGTTTTAAATTGTGTCTCTTGTCGTAATAGCAAAAACAATAAATAAATGTGTGCACGCGTAAGAGTTGCTTGGCGTTTTATATTTATTTTCATTCGTCGGGTTACCACTGGTCTTTGTTTTTCTTTAGCCCTTTTGCTACCTCTATGACAAAGCCACAAGAACGGCCTTTTTTTCGTAGTCCATGTCCTTCGCGCATAACGCGTATTACCGCCGTCTCTTTTGCGGACGTTTTTTCGTCCGGCACAACGCGCTCCGCGTCCGCTTCACTTCTCCGTGTTTTTGTGCCTATTTTTGTAGCATCGACGTATGCAATGAACACTTGCTCTGCAAACGACGTATAATACAAAAGCCAAGAGAGCGATGATGGCTTTACGAATGCATCAGTAAAAATCTGCGGAGCCGGCTCTTTGCCTGCAACTTTTTCACACGTGCTTTTACACACCTCCCGAGTCACTCGATGGTTTCTCTTTTGTGCCTCTTTCTTTTCGATACTGTCTACATAGCACATGAACCGTTGGGAGACTCCGAGTTACGAATTTCGCTCCAGCCCTCTCTCTCTCTCTCTCTCCACGGCCGATTCGTGGTGTCCTATTACCTCAGGTGAACGCGATACCAGACACTCCACTTTCGGGTTCATTCTGTCGTCGTCTCCATCCACGCAGTTTTGTTACTCGTATAGCAGTTCGCTCGTGCGTGTATAGATGAGCGCTGTCTTTTAACTGTCCTTGGTGCTCCTCTCGCCAGGCGCAGCGATAATGTAGAAAATTTATCTCAAGTTTATATGAAGATTTGAAGAAACGCTGCTGGTTGATTATGGAAGGAAGAATCGCTCGGTGAGGCTGCAGGTGCCTGGAGCCCTCCACGGAAGCTACGAAGCCAACGATCACTACGAATCTACATGAAGAGAGAGAGGGAGGTATTTTCGGTTTCATAAGAAAATGAGCAGCACACACGCGCTCAGATGCAGCTCAGCGAATAAAGATCCAAGGTAAAAGGAAGAGAAGAAATGAAGAGGAGTGTGAGAGAGGGAAAGGTGCCGAACTGCGATGAGGAAACGGGCAACATCAGCGAGAACTCCTGTAGCGCGAAGCGAGTTAAAACATGATCGGGCCTTTCTCGCGGCATGAACGAGCTCAGAGTTCTTTTTTTTCTTTGACGTCTACATTTTTTCTCGATCCGCTCTCTTTGTCGAGCGTAATCGGCGGAATCGTAACTGATGAGCTAATTCGTTCGGTTTATTTTATTTTACTATCAAGCTAGAATCTCGCGATAACGATGGTCGTTTTACAGTTCGGAGTGTCTGGCGTATCGCTTTCTTTTTTTTTAATCATTTTTATTTTCTCCCGTGGTTCGTGCCACATACACCGGGTCTCCTATTCTTTCTCTACCTGACCCAGAGTCGGAGAGTCCCTAGTGGGTTGAGCATATCTTGATTAGGACCTTCGGAGATGGTGTGTCGTTGGAATCTCCGAGACTTCATCTTCGTCTGGAATATGTGGCAAGAAAATAGCTACGTTTCGTTTCTCTTATATCCACGAGATATGTTTATACATACATTCATGCGAGGGCATCATTCTCCTTTCGCATAACCCCCGGGTATATAAGCGGAACAGACATACGCCCATGTTCTGCGTGGAAAGCTCAACCAAAAACTTTCTCAACATAGAGGATACACCGGAGTGTGTCTGGAAGGCAAAAATGAGAGAGCCCGAGAGATGGGAAAAGAGGAGACAAGACACGCTCCGATCCACTAATGGATCTTCCGTTTATGAATACAGATTATCCGGTGATGATCATTAGCTACCTCTGATAATTGATTATCAAGGTGCTTATGCAGCGGGCGGACAATTTCTCACTCTCCGTCTGCTCATTTGCTTTGACTATTATTGATAGCTCAATGCATGTAGCGCGTTTCTTCTCCAATGTTTTTTTTTTTTATTTTCTTTTTCAACAACAATTATACGATGAGTCAAAAAAACTTACGTTATTGTTCGAACGTATTACGCGTAATAAGCTTGGTATGTGCGTTTTGGTGAGTGCAATGTTTATTGCTAAACCGCGATCAGCTCCCGACCCGATAAAATTAAAACAAAGTGCAGTAGCCTCGCCGCATGTGGCCACTTATTGTTTTTTGTTATTTCGAGTCATTCGTGAATGTAGGACGTTTGTTCGATTCTCAGAGAGTCACCGTCGCGTAGCCTCAAAATCTTGAACGAGAGTCAGATTTTCGCTATCGTTTCGATCTATAAATTGGATATTGCGGTTTTTTATTTTTTTTATTTTTTTTTTTTTTTAGTAAAAACGAAGCGATGAGGTTTTCTTTCCTGACCTCGTGAATAATATTGCGTTGGGAACGTTACGATGGTGGGTATATAGGTATGTGAATGGACTAGCATGGACTATACTCGAGTATATACGTACGCCACGTGCTGGTTGGAAAGGAGAAAGAGAGAATGTGAGTGGCAAGAGAGTCGGAGCATCATACGCTATCTGGTGCAACATACTGTATAGCGAGCGGCACGGGATTCACGGTGGAGCTTCTGCTCGTACCACTGGAGAAAATGTTGGTAGGGCAAAGAGAGCCGAGCGCGCTCTACGCCAGGCTCTGACCGTAAATACGTTGGAATGCAGACGCGGTGCGGGCTGTAGTCGCTGCTGTTGCTTGCTACCCGTGAAGGGAGTCGAGAGTTGCTGCTGTTACCTGCGCTCTCTGTCCCTTTTCAACTCTTATTGGACTCGCGAGAGGCTCCGGAAGGATGGTCAGAACGAGAGGCGAGGGAAGAGCATGGAAAAGAGATGCAGTGAAAGAGACAGAATGCATCTCGGTCGATGCACCGCCAGCAACAGCAGGATGAGAGAGCAACCCACGCCGAGAAACTTTCATGAAAATACCGATCGGTATTTTCACCCTATGTATGAATTCTATTCACAATTATTACCAGTCATTAAGGAGTGTTTACTTGAAAGAGAAAAATCATAAAGTTCATTGGAACGTGTTCGTGACCGGAAATGAGGTCCGAAACAAAATTTCGCCCTCCCTTTCGCTACCCTCTACGCTTTAGAGCGAATCAAGAGGTCTTCGTGAATATAAATATATGGAATCGTATCGTAATACGAGCCGAAGCTGCGTAGAGGATAGATATTCGTTCAATTACGAATCGGCGAAGCACATATCCGGAATCCACGCTCCGAAGCACTATATAGAATGCTAGCGATACGTGTAATAATTTGCTGAAATCATTGAAGCACGTCCGTCTCGACACTCGTTCTCTCGGTCGTAGTCATTGTCGTAGGGAGATGTTGCTGGTCTTTTAGCGTCTCGTGTGTACGGCAAAGAGTGGAAAAAAATGCGGATGAAAGAGCGAGCGGGATCGCCAGGGCGTTTAACATAAATATTGCTCGAAAATATTTCGACGTGGCCGGCGGGACGACCGCCCGCCGCCGGCTGATCCGCGCTCGCTGACACGACGTTAATTGAAAGCACGGGGCTCGAGCTCCACCTCCCCTGTATACTTCATAGCATATATATTTCGAAGCAGCGAGCGTGAGCGAGTGCAGCAAGGGATGCGCGCTGCGCTCCGCTGCTAAAAGATGATGAGGGCACAGAGGAGTCTGAGAAAAGAAAGAAAGGGAAAAAGAAGAGGAAAGATGCGAAACGAAAAACGAAGAACGGACGAAAGAAAGGAGGAGGAGCACTCGGAGAAAGACAAAAAAAATGTTGAACTGAAAGAAAAAGGAAGGAGGAGAGGTCAGATTGCGAACCACGAGAAAAAAAAAAACTACTCGGACGCATGGGCGCACGCACGCGCACACACACACACACATGCCGCTCTCCGCTCACACTCTGAGAGCAGTTGAGCCTGATTTTTTCATGCATTCAGACAATAATACGGGAGAATAAACACGAGAGAAGGAGCGAAAAATGGACGTTTGGCGAGAATGTGGCGATGCTAGGTATAGCGTATCAGACGAGCCAAAGAAACACACGAGCTAAGAGAGATAGAATGAGAATCTGGTGGGGGCAGATACTGTGAAGGATTCCGATGATGCGCGTGTATAAAGAAACGCCAGAGCAGAATAAGCCGAGAGAGGGCCTCTTCTCCACGGTGGCTATCCTCGGGTCCCTCTTCTCGGCAGGTTTACGACGAGTCAACGCAAACACGACACTCGCCCGCTAACTGGCCACCTAGCTACCGGTGCCCACAGCAGAGAGAAAACATTCACAGACCCCTCGGTGTACACATACACATAGTGTATCTTTCTCTACCCTCGAGGGCTCTTGTCCCTTCAACATCTAGCCGTCTCCGTCGCACAGGCCAACAACTTTGGCTATTTAACTGACGAGAAAAGAAAAAGACGTTAATATTTAATCCACTCGTGCTTTGCCAAGCTGTTCTGGCTACTGCGCGTGTGCATCTCGAGCATACACTGTAAATAAAAGAAAAAGAAGCCTCCATGACGAAACTAGACTGCGAGGCGTTAAAAACTTCGAATCAATCGCTCTCGCCATTCACTCATCAATGATTTTCGCCATCACACCTTCTCCCCGAGTCAGTTAACTCGCTCCTGGCTGATTCATCACATAACGGGTAACGGTGATTAACGACGACGGCGCCGGATGAAGTTTCAACAAAAATATTACTCATGCACGACCCAAGGAAGTCAATGGTCCGATTTCACGGTCTAATCTTCATAAAAACCGATTATCTAAGCTCACTGCACGATCAAAAGTTCGAATCGCTTTTTTCCTGCTTCGACATCTTTTCGAAAGCAATATTTCTAGTGCCAATCAATAGGTCGAATAACCAGAAGATATTTTATATAGTTGAATTGCAAGAATTGTGTGAAAAAGTTTTAATAAATTAACTCCGTTAGCGCTATATCCTGGACCACGCGCCCCTATACACGAGCCAGGCCATCGTCGATATATTCTCATTCGGCCATTCGTGTAACGGGGATTTCTCGCCTCAAGGCCGATAGACGATAAGAATGCAAATTTTGGCACAGACTTCTGATTATTTCCTTTTCATGCTGATTCTTCGTGTATGAATTTTGAATCCGATGCCAAATCCTACAATATGTCTTTAACGTACGCGGCAGTCTCGAGGTCGGAGACGCTAGATCCTCGTGTAGAGGTCACGAAAACGTGAAAGTTTGGGGGCTCGTAGAAAACTGGAAAAACTGCAGTCTCTCCTTACCGTAATCTCGATAAAAAATTGTTAAATGAAGTTTCAAGATTTTTCGCTCACGTTCACCATCATGGGAATTCCTCTAACGAGCTCCTACCGGAAAGACGTTGCTAGACTTTTCCAGATCTTGGGATCCCCAGTAACTTTCATCTCTAACAAAATTCTCAGCTTACCTGAAACAGAAAGTAAAGGAAAAACACGGTAAGTCACCTGCTGAATCGTCACGAGTCGATGACTGAGAACGAAAAAAAACAACATACACGATCGTCTCGCTAAAAAATAATTCAAGCAAATAGCCTGTAAAGATTTCGGTGCCGCATTAATTTACGCAGCATTGTAAATTGTATGATCATGGACTCACGAGCTGGGTTCGTATAGCTCCATCTGTCAATAAACACAAAGCTGCTGACCTGTGACCCCAGCAAGGGAAGTCAAGCGGCAGCTCCAAGAATAAGGTTCGTGCGTGTCACCTCCTGGCACGAATTTGCGTACAGCAAACCCTGTATTCCACCGTTATATATAAGTCTTAGCGTCTCGTTCACTAGCCTAGGGGGCATTGCTGCAGAAACAGTTGGGCGGTTAGCCCATATTCTGAACGACATCGTGTTTCCAACTTGGAAGATTCCTCAACTTACAGAAAGATCGAGCCA
Organism: Campopleginae sp. 14b; assembly: GCA_030522525.1. Classification (NCBI taxonomy): domain Eukaryota; kingdom Metazoa; phylum Arthropoda; class Insecta; order Hymenoptera; family Ichneumonidae; species Campopleginae sp. 14b. The sequence goes on from JAPYYS010000170.1 coordinate 88,062, forward strand.
ATGAAAAATCTGGTTGGATTTCGTACGCCAAGATTCACTCATGATGATTACTTGGCGATAAAAAAATCTGCGACGCATCGTGTCCACTGCTCGACTTCCAGACAATCGCCTCATCCAGCAGTCAAATTCTTCCACATATATTTCCACGCAGGATAAACGAGAGTGCTTATGCGTATGCGAAAGTTAGTGGGCGTGTTACGTGTTAATGAGTTAACAAGTTAACGAAGGGATCATCTACCTCGACGAAATCCACTATTTTGAGGATTCGTGGGACGGTTGTGTGAAAAAAGAAAACCAAAATGGCTCAGTGCCACGCGAAGTTGTCGAGTTCAGGTTTCCTTTATGAGAAGAGAGTCCAGAGTGATGAGCTCTGTTTCCTGTGCTCGTTGGTTCCTTGTAAATGATGATTGACGTGCATCAAAGTAAACATGGCAGATTTAACGAGTTTTTTTTTCAACTCAGTCTACCCAAGAATCACCGACTCGGTGCTCCATGCTCTGTCGAAATAGATAGTTGGCGACCGGGGTCACCAGTGTAGGCGCCTTTTGTCGAACAATCGTGAGATTGTCGCATGAGAGAAATGAAGCAATCGACATTCGTTCCGCGCACTTGGTAAATAAAAGTGGCTGCTTGTTAGTAATACTCAGTAGCTGGATTGATTCCTTATAGAGGTCACACCCACACACCCTACTGAAAGAGACCACCGGCCCATCTTTCACTTGCTGTGTGCGCTATTAACGTTTCTTCGGGTATCCCTTCGGCGCGGTAATTCGAGAGGAATAATTATGGGGGAAGAGTGAAATACCACTGCGGATGCTCAAGGTGGAAAAATAAAATAAAACGGAAGAAAGGAGAGAGTTGGGGAGGAGCTCGCAGTAGTTTTAGCTGTAGTTACGTAGTGAGAGAGCTGGAGGAGAAGAGGCTCTCTCAGGTAGAAATATATACATGTGTGCACGAGTGGTGTATAACGTTTGCCAGCATGTCATTGGGCTGTGTGGCACCCGAGGGCTCTACAACCGCCGAAGAACTCATAAGACGCGATTTGTGGCAATCTACCCTCCACCTCCACCTCCTCCATTTTTTCTTTCTCGCTTCCCCTCCATCTTCATGTTTCTTTTTCTCCTGGATCGTCGGATATCACTGTTTTCTTCTTCTTTTGCCGATTATTCGTGGAGACGCATAATTTGCACACACACACACACACACCCGCGGAAATCCGATGATCTATTTCCTTCTGCGAGTTCTCTGACTCGTAAAAGAATTTTGACAAGCTACGAGAAACTTCAATGTGGATCCGGCTCGCCTTTGGCTCCTCGGGCCCCGCATCAGTTTGAACTGTTGCTCGTTGCAACGAGTTATATGGCGTACTATGTAGCACCGTGAATGCAAACGTGGCAGCACACGACACCACGACCGATGCAAACTTGGCTCGCACAGCCAACAGCAGTAGAAACGGCCATAGGGCTACCGTACTTACGTTGCAAAATCCTCGGTAGACAAATGAGCTGCGCGTTCTACATAGATTCTTTCGTGGAGATTGGATCGAGTTTCGTATAGCGTCGTGAGAGAAAAGAGCGGTATGAGAGCTGTCGTGCGATGTAGAGCCCTATACAGTATACTTATTTTCTGGTTTCTTCACTCGCTCATCCCTCTTTCTACCTTTATCGGACACGTTCATGGGAATAAGGCGGGGACTCATGCCAGTGTGAAGGATAAGCTCTGTCCTATCTAAAGCCCATCCTATACATTTGAGTGAAATATGCACATTGAATGTTTTCCTAAGAGGTCTCAGTCACGTGTTTTCAACATTTTTTACAAACGCCGTTTAACGGATACTCCGAATTTGTCACGCGATATCCAAAATCGAATGATGTTGAGTTTGCAACGTTGGAATCCAACGAAATTCCATTTTTCCTGGGACAAATCTCAAGATTCTTATGCAATATTCAGCGCGGACAGTAAAACGATGATTTTTTTAGGCTCCAAAGAGAACATCGGTACGAAAATTTTAATGGTTTTTAAAATTCAATAAATAATTAACAGAAAAACATTTTTCAGTATCTTAAAATCGGCACATCATCGAGAGATTGAAGTTCGTTGATCGGTGCAGACGAATCGACTCGTGCTATTGCGACTTTCCTACCGAGGAGCTGATGATCGCAAGCTCTGGCAATATATCGTTGCAGTCTCAGCGAGCGTTCGCAGTTGCTCTGCGTTTTATGAATACATGCGACGAAGAAGAAAAATGGATGAGTTGCGTAACAACCGCGAGTGTAACTAGTCGAAAACATATTTCGCTTCTCTCATTCTCGCGGTTTTCGTGCCGAAATGAAAGAGCAGAGAGAATGAGAAAAGAGAAATATTTAACGCTGTGCGGTCGTAGCAGTGGCATTTGGCAAAGAGACTCGCAAGAAACCGAAGGAAAGAGACGGAATGCGGTGAAGAGGATGTTGGAGAGGTGATGTAGATGCAGGACTAAGAGGGCATCGAGGAAAACGAACTAGGATGGAATGAGGAAGGAGCTGCATATACTCAGGTAGAAGATAGTTAAAGCGAGAAGCCAAAAGAAGAACAACAGAAAGCGAGAGAGAAAGTTTGCTGTGTACGGTGAACGACGACGCGTAATAGCATGGAAGAATGAAATACATTCGTGATAATGAGCGAGCGGGCAAACCTGCGAAACAAGAGGAATAATACCTGGGCTTGAAATGTTCCAGAATCCAAAGAGTGCGGTTAAGGATTATTCTCGACAGACATACATACGCCTGTAGAAATGCAGATGAATCGTTTCACATACTGCATTTTCCATTTTCCTCCAAGCCGAGGAATACGACTCAATAAAAAATTACAAGAATTATGTGCAATCTGCAGGCAGGAGGACTGAATAATAAATACCGCATCGAACGACAATCGCGGCTCGGGCATCAATCACTCAGCAGCTGTTTTTCGAGATTTTTCGTAAAACATCCGGGAAGAAAATTTAAAAAAAAAAAGTGGATGTGAAGTGGGGGAAAAAAATACACACGCAGGAACAATGGAATTGAGTAATAATGATAATAATAATGATCAGTACGCCGTTCGAGTTGGGAACTAACGTCAGAGAATGAGGTGAAGGAGGAGGAGGACGACGAGGACGATTTCAGAGGTCCGCGTTTCTTCTCGGTGCTGAACAACGCTACCAGAGGAAACTCATCAGCATCAGTAGCAAAGACGGCACAACACATGAGAAGGGGGAAAGAAAAGAAAAAGACAAAGAGTCATCGTGCGGATAGCCAAAGAAGAAGCTCGCCACGAGGAGCATCAGGAGAAGGAAAGGCTGCTCGAGTTCCTGGCTTGAATGCAAATGAGACAAGCCGCGACCAGTTAAGCATCGGTGCCACCAGAGAAGTCGCCCTGTGAGATCCATCCTCTGCTTTGCGCTTGGACTTTCTGCTCGGCTGTTCCTCTATACAGATATATTTTTAGGAGCAAGAGCCTCGTAGCGTACCCTCGTGAGCACCTTTTCTTCAGTATTCGTGGACCCCCGCAAGCACTACCGGGTATCAAGAAATTTTTACTACAGCCAAGAGATCGCGGAATAAACGATTCATGGACGGCCTTAGGATCTAACGAGAATAAGAGAAAAGCCGGCTGCTGAAGAACTTGTTTCCGATGCTGACTGGGAAGAGCACAGAGAACAATGTCAAATTCCTAGCGAAATGTTTTCTCTACCCTTCTCCTACTTTAACGCTCCTCAATGCTGCCTCCCGCGTTTATCCTGTTTTTTTTTTTTCGCCTGCCTTCGAGTTCCTCGCGTTCCCCCGAACGTGTTCCATCTTACCGGTAGCTTCTGTACGATACTCTAAGGCCCCAATGAATTTTCAATGATATCCAACAGTTTAAGCGCTCCACACGACGGCCCTGGAAATACCAACTGGTGTAGAAGCCACCGCTGTTCTTAGAAAACCTCGATAATTCGCCACCGCGCGTTTCCATCCGGTAATTCATTCCCGCGATAATAATAACATTACAATGTCACCAAGACGAATTTTCCAATTCGAATTCCGCTACAAAATGATCGAGAATCTTCAAGCGATCATACCTCAATATGCTACGATTTTCTATCAAACGACGGGCTCAATTATTTTCTTATGACACGTATTGAAAAAAGAGGCGAGAGCCTGATTCAAATTGTTGATTGATACGAGGTGAACAAAATTCAGACCGTATGATGAATAGACTGCGGGAGATCCAGGAAGTTTTCTCGGGCTCATTCGTGAGAAAGGAGATGGAGACGTCGTTGGGGAAAATAATTTATATATCTAGGCGCAGTGAATGGGGAACCCCCTGGTCGTGCAGCAGAGTTTTGCGTTCTCTCGCCTTTATTTCCCTCAATGTTTTCTCTATGCACCCGTGTACATATAGAAAGCGCCAGGAACTTTATAGCTCATGAATGAAACATGGGCTCACTTACAACGAGGAGAATAAGCATGACTACGTCCACTAAGTAAGAAAAAAGGCTGCGAACCAGCACCCACGATCTCGAGTGCTTCAGGTACAGTAACCTACGCAACGTTGTTTTTTTTTTTTTTTTTATCAAACCCACTATCGCATAATGATTCGTGCAAACATTGGACCGATTGCACATTTTTTTGTATCACTTACTCTCTCTCTTTTTTTTTCTTCTTTATTGCTCGTTATTCATACGCACACTCGAAGAATGATCGCCGCGATTATTTATAAGACGAAAAAAATTCACTGTGGTCAGTGGAATACGTAGAAATCATACGAGAGTTCGCGACCGCGCTCGGAGCAGAGATCCAAGAGCGCGAGCACGCTGTTTTGCACTCTATACTTGCGGGCACCCCGCAAAACCCCCGCCCGCGAAACTGAGAAAGAGACTCCCGACAACGAGTGTCATAAATATGAGGCGAGGAAGCCAGAGGAACAGCGAGCCCTGCCGGGTATTTAACCGGTTAATGGCGGGGTCAAACGGCAATAACGTAGTCAAATAATCGTAAAAAAGGAGGTTGGCTGTGGTAGCGGTCCGAAATTCAGAACTCGCAATATCATTTCCATCCTTTATTTTCCCTAATTATTCGATATCTCATTCTCAAATCAGTCATTCAATCCGTAAATCTATTATCCGTAGATCTCAAACAACCATCATTACCGTCATTTTGACTCCCTCCATCTTTCATCATTCAATTGATTATCAAATGTGCATCTATACGATGTAGCAAAACAACGTCCTCTAGCAGGAAATATATTGATTTTGTTCCAGGACGCAGGCGGAACGTCGAGTAATTACAAATTAGCACAAAATTCTGCGTCATTTATAAGCGTCTCCGAATTTTCAGAATCGATGAAAGTTCCTCGAGACAAAACCTTTCCAACGGGACTCTTCTTTATTTATGGTTCTTCATGACTGTCAGAAAAATGAGGTCGAAGCACACGCTCTTTTAGAAACGTAACCTCTGACAATAAAAAATAAACGAACCCAGCAATTTGTTTGGAAGGGTCACCACCTTTTTATCGTCGTCCAGCCATCATCTGTGACTAAGAATTTCTTTCCTTTACGGGCAACGGGGTATACATGGCGGATTCTAACTCACGCCGATTTGCTAGCATGCGGCGTTATCCTTATAGGCGAAAGGACACACGCAGTACAAAAGGAATGAAAAGCAGCGGCAAAGAAGCAGCTGCGAACAAAATGTGCGCGACATGACAAAGAAAAACTTGTACTATCGCGTTTTTTGTCTGTTGAGTGGATTCTTGATTTTGATTTGCATGCAACACTGTGATTACGTTGACTTGGAATTCCAGTGGCAAGGAAGACACGAAATCGGTGAATCTAATCGGGGAGTGATGGGAAGCGAAGATTGCAGAGAGATTATAGTTGCGTCTCGATTTTCGTTGGTCCCATCGTTCATCGTCGTTTCCAAATATAGTGGGAAGTTGGAGAAGAGCCGAGATCGGAGTGCATGTAAACAAAAAGAATGTCCGGACGATCGGGGCAGTGAAAAGCAGAAGAGAAATGAAAAAGGCAGAGGGCCTGCTGGAGGGTAGCTCTATAATCATAATTTCGCCGTAATTACATTTATGACCCACTTTGCCCTCGTAAATTGTCCACGAAAAGAAAAAGAGTTAAATACGAAAAGAGGAAAGGGGCGGAGAGTTGGGCTCAATCGTTGTTTTTATTACACGCATGTACCTCAGCTACGAGAAGACGACGAGAGCGATCCTTCCTCACCTCTACCTTTTTCTATACGCATCGTTATTAAGCGCCTGATTGGCGAACGCAATACCGGGGATCCAGCCGAGATCGGTGACTCGGGTTCATCGCGTCGTAACGCAGATGAGAATATCGACCAAATACATTTTCGCCCCCTCGTCTTATCCCTACTTTCCTCAATTTATGGAAAATTGTTATTACATGCTTATGAGGGGTGAGAGGTGCTGATACCTATATTACGCGCAATCATTGTGTGCACATAAAATTTCACTGGTCTCATGATTTTATTTCTTCTCCCCCCCCCCCCTCCACCCGCTCCTCCCGCAGTATCTTCAAGCTCAACAATCTCGAAAGACCCTAAAAAATTTCAAGTGTACGGAGAAGTTTAAATCGTTAATACCTCCTGATTTTTCACTGTAGTCTGCGGCGTTGATTGCTCGTACCGGATCACCGCATCTATTTAGGGCTCCAGTGGAGAAATTCGCACGAGTGAGCTTTGTCGTTGTAAAAAGAGCCGAGAAACTTGGTGCAGGTTGACGGCGACGTTATTATTACGTCGGAAATGTCGTCTATGACGTATATTGTGCAGGAATCGGCCAAAGAGACCCAAGATGAAGGAAGGATGGAAAAAAAACGGTGTAATCTCTTTCTCGAGGAGGCAAAGTATCTGAAAGGCAAAGACGCTAAAGAGAGTGAAGAGCGTAAGCGGAATTGGCAGCAGGAAGGAACACGGACGCATTCCTGCAGGCAATAATGCCTCGTGATCCCTATTGGCTGGGCGCCTGGAGAAGCGTCACACTGGTTGGCCACCTTAATGATACGGTACGGACTCTTCTTTCCAGGGTAGAGAGGCACCGCGCAAAAGGAGGCTTACCAAGTCCCCCATGTGCTTGCTCTCTAGTTCTCTTTCCCTATTCGGCACGTCATCATTCGCTACAACAACATCGATATGGAGCGCTTGCGCGCGTACTCGCTTTCTTATATCGTGAATTAATCCAATTCCTACCAATCGCGCAATATCGTATAGAATTATGTTCATCACGATGGGTAGGAGGACGTGAAACGTTGCTCGCCTCTCATCACATGGTAGGAGCATCTTTTACGTTTCATAGAGGACGAGCTCCGTGCGCTAGATGATGAAAAACAATTGAAAACTAATATTTGTTTACGGCAATAAATGTTTATTGCTGTGAGTCAAGCAGCAATGACGGAGAGCAACGAAAAAAAAAAATAATGACTAAAAAATGTGGGCCGGAAAGGGGTGAGCGGTAAATTGCGAACCAATCGAAAAATTAAAAAAAAAAAAAAACAGGACGAAGTTGATAATACGTTTGAAAACAATTACCCTCGTCTCATTGCGCCTTTTCCATCGATGAGAGAATCTCATCGTATAAGTGACGAGCAATTTCAACGTCGGGATAAATATAAACAAGTATCAAAGTGTCAATCGTACGAAACGAGAGATGCCTCGTCCTGATCAAATACAGTATCCGTGCTCATCTTCCTCGCACTGCTGCGGACATCATATCGCATATTTTAGGCCACCCCGTTGAATCGGGAGCATTTGTCTCGCAATGATTGACAGCGGCTTGAGAGAATTTGTTTTTCATCATGGAACGCAGTGATTCAGAAAGTCTCTCATACTTTTTTGACGCTTGTCGAGCTTGGAGGCTGAAGCTCCTTTGGAAAATTGCCACCGCCAGTTGACTAAGTATTTATCTAGACATTCAAACGCATACGTGGAAGATCTCGAAGATGTAGTGGTTGATGCTGTTGCATCGAGAAAAGATCCTGCAGATGGTCTCGCGACAAGGAGCTTCGGCGAAAATTGCCCGGGACGAATGCTATTACTATCATCGTTATTATCATTATTATAATGGTTGGGTTATGAAGGAATATGTTCTCGTGAGCAGCGGTGAAGCGATCTCGCAGAAAGAGAAGTATGTGTTCGGCTTGAATTTTTATCTCTTTCTCTCTCTCTCTATCTCATGCACTTTGTTGTTCAATCTTTTTCTCATCTTGCTTCTCTTCTGCAGCCGCACTTTATTCTGCAAGGGTTCATTTGTATATGTGCCTGTTCATCGCGTTCTCGCTCCCACTCGCTCTCCTCCCTGTCTCTCTCCCTTTCACTTTCTTTTGTTTAATTAAATGTTATGTATTTACTGAATATTGTTAAGTAGTTGCCTGGCACGATTCGTATTCCTAGGCACGAAAATATGGATCAATCAATCCCCCCCCCGCCCTCTCGCTCTCTCTCGCTGTTTCTTTCTCTCACGATAGCATTACGGTACGTGTATGGTTCATACGGCGAAGGCCGGGCTGGGCTGGGACCGTCCAATAAAATCGTACGGCCGACAATTTTCGGTTACGCGTGATCTCATTAACCTGGCCGTCCGGCCGCCACTCCTCCACGCCCGTCTTTTCCTCCTTTTGCTTCTCTGCCTTATTCTCTTCTTCGTCCTCTTCTCCTTTTTCATCTTGCCTGCGTCTTCTACCTTGGTTTCAGTTGCGGCGAACGTCTCGACGTCTCCGTCTTCGTCTCCTTCTTTTTTTTCAAGCTTCTCGTTCTCTGGCTCGGTCCACCTCCGTGGTCAGAACTACAATCTTTCTCTCGCTCCCTTTTTCTTTCCTTCGCTCGTTCTCTCTTCGGCACCTCGCTGGACACCGAAGAAATATATATGACGGCAATGCGCGAGAAAGAAATAACAGAGGCAACAACAATCATCATTTTTTCGCGTATACTCTCTGAATATCGGAGAGAACCAAATCTCTGCCCAGCTTTTGCGGTTTCGTCTCTCTCTCTCTCTCTCTCTCTCTCTCTCGCTCTCTCTCCATTTTTATCTTTTTTACTTTTCTGTACTTCGATTTATGCGACGCGTACAACGAAACTATCGATATACGACCACTTTTATTTGTCAATATCAATTGCCAAAAACTGGCAAAGGTCCCTCGCAGAAATGATATTTTTATTCGTTAATCAGAGGAGGATCATCCATTTAAATTCCAAAAAATGCTCAAATTAATCATGTTGAAGTTTTCAACGTTAGAATCCAACGAAATTCCGTTTTTCCACTGAAAAATCTCAAGATTGTTGTGCAATATTCAGCGGGGACAATAAAACGATGTTTTTTCACGCTCCAAAGAGAAAATCGGTAGGAAAATGATCACGGTTTTTTAAATTCAACAAATAATTAACAAAAAAACGTTGCAAACTTTAGTTATCAGTTCCGAGATTCACATTACAAGTTTTAAGATTTAGAGCCTTTAAAATAAAGGTCGCAGTGTCGCATCAATACGCTACTGGGTTCGAATGATAATGCGAAAGAAATCAGATCGTCGAAGAGATTCGTCAAAACACTGCACGAGATGGTAAAAAGGCAGTAACGTCTTAACAGGCCAAGGAATAATTCTCTCGGCGCAGTGTACGATATAATTTCGGGGAAAAAGAAAAAGTTAGTTTGGCGTGTATCCAGTGGAAAAATATAATAAACCAAGGAAGGAAAAAAAAGAGATGCGCGTATGGAAAGTATACGCGGGGATGAGTGCGAGGCTTTCATCTCTGGTAATACAGCGTGTATGGAGAAGGGATGATGGTGGTGGCAGACCAAGAGCGTAGCTCGGGCGGCTGGACTGGCAAACTTAGCCAAGAGAGGATACACGTCTCGCTCGATCCGGCAGCGTAAAGATGGTCGTGCGAGATAGTGTAGAGTTAATAACGGACGGCCGGATAGACGAGAGGGAGGGAATGAGGCGAATGAGATGAGCAACGTGCCTGCATGTACCTATAGGTCCTCTCGTATATAGCAGCAGACGCAGAAGCAGAAAAGCAACATACAGTAGAGAGAAAGAAGGATGAAAAACTCCGCGCGGAGCTGAGTCTGATCAAAACCGCACGAACATTTTGAGCTCTGCCATAACAACCCAGTAGAGGACGCGCCTTCTTACAAGCATTACTACGCTTTATCTCTGTAGGACAGATGATGGCATACGAATATGTGCCCATTATATGTATAAACTTCTTATACCGCGCGACCTTTGCATGCATCGCTATACGTACCAATATATTCTAATGAAATGCAAATTTCATTTAAGACTTTTGCTAAATATAATAAATAGCTTGATGCCTAGCTCGTCCCAACATCGACGACCATCATCCAACTCCCATTTCCCCAGACAAACCTTCGACTCTTTATAATCGTGTGCCGCATGACTTTGTAGTTTTCATCGTTGAAATGCACCGAAATTCTATTTTTTTTTTTTTCTCACGATGCTTATTTCTCAAATGCAGAATTTAATTATGACGATAAAACCCTCGATTTTCGTGGCCGAATAAGCATATGGGCTCGAAAAGTTTACATCATTTTGAAAATTAAACGAATCAATAAAAATAAATATTTTTCATTCGCGATTACAACGTTGCGAACTTGACTCTCGCATCTTGTCCCTTGATTCATTATTATTGAAAATTCGGCCTCGATTGAAAAAAGAGTTTTCTTTTTTTTTTAAATTAAATCTGTTGGCTCCAAAAATGAAAAAAAAATTTCGTGAAATAGACCAATATGAGTTCCAAGATTGTTGGCGAAGAAAAAAACCAGCCAAGTTGTTATTTTTCCATAATGAGGTAATGGAATGACTTCACGAGCGGAACGACAATGAAGTAGTTAATCCTATGAAATGCTTTAGCACAATTATCAAGTGTTAGGTGAGTGCCGGACCGCCAAGAACTCGAACAAATTGAAATAAAAAATGAAGGAAAGTGGAAGGATGTGAGAAGTACGTGCGACTCGAAATGTGGAACCTGTTCTATCAAGTCTCGGTAAAAAGCGTGAAAACAAAAGAAATTAAGGAAGTAAAAAGGAGTGAGAAAGGGAGTGAAACGACATGATTGTTATGCCTGGACTGCGGCCGCTCAACAATGACAAATGACAAGTATGATTCCGAGTAAAACGTAATGGACTAGCTGCATTAGCGTGTGCGGCATTTAAATTCATTGGGAATACGCGGACTCAGCGCGATTCTTGGCTACGTCGATGTATTTTCAGAGAGAAACAACAACGAGGACTTTCCGATCACCCGGTATAACGCGATCGCGATTGTAAAAAAGTAATAAAACGAATGAAACCGACTCCAACGAGTCTCCAGCAGCATGTGGAAACTGGCAAGTGATACAAGGTGCAACGATCCGTTAACGACACCCAGCAGAATAACTCGAGCCATGGTAGACGAGATATGCCGGACGACGAGATATACAGGTCTTCCCGAGGTCTATACAGCATAGCAAGCATTTATGTAGCTATCGGCGTACACGAATGCAATCTCTTTCTCTCTATAGACATATCCGAAGGACAACAGCAGGTACTGTGGAGCGTCACGTACGTTGTCTACATTACGTATATCGCTAATGCGCTATAGTAGCTCGCTGTTATGATAGTAAATAATGTGGAACGGAAGCTTGACATATGGGCCACGTGGTTACATATTCCCACGAGGTCGTATATGGCCCAACGTTGCTCTCTCGCTCATGATCAACCGAGAGGCACACATCGACACATGTTGTTTTACGTTTCTATGCAATAAAGCATCCATCCGACGAATGCGTCGACGGAATGGTGTGCAATATCGTTGCGAGGAAAACGATGTGTTACGATGGTGGTGCATGCATCATACATCGAGCACCCTCGCAACGCTTTCGATCGAATCAAATAATAATGGAATTAAAATGAACGGGAGACCGTGGGTAGAGTCACGGTGGTCGTTTTGGTGCGAGAAGGTACGAGAGAGAAAGAGCGAAGAGAGCACGTCGTCATCGTCGTTGGTCGTTATGCTGGCGTGACTATGAAACCCCCCGTGACTTACGAGAGTTATACGAGTTTCTGGTGTTGAGTTGTCGGTATGTCGAGACGTCTCATACCACTTAACTGCGGTAGACTCAATAAGAATCTGATAAACAAAAACAATCAGGCTAACTCGCGGGGGAACAATAAGAGAGACTCCCGGCGCCGCCGAATCGACGCACATTTTCTCTTATTCCCGTCGCAGAGAACAAAATGAAAAAGTACCAGAGCCCTGAGACTCAACAGCGCAACATTCAATAAACAGGCTTATAACTCTGATGATCATATCAACCAATACGAAGCCAACCCTCTCGATTATCGCCTCTTTCGTCCATATATTCCTGACGAATATCATCGATATTCCAAGTTCATACTACACGGTAAGTATCTTGTTACAGAATTAAATTGTTATTTCAAGGTGATCCGGTGAATGAACAGACGAAAATCCGCAAAGAATGGCAATCCACAAGCCTGGCCTCTCGTTTCAATGCGCCTATATTTATAGAGAAGTATATATCACCGAGGGAATTCTCTATATTGCTTGTCGCACGTTACTTATTACTTTGCGAAAAAAATTCATTTGGTGTATGTGTCTCTAGCTGTTTCTCACATTGGCCGGGGAGAACCGGCGGCTTCAGCCGCAGGACATTATCGAGAACCGACCGGTCCCATCAACATTCCGCGTCCTTCCTTCCTTATCGATACTTCGATAATTTATTGCACAATGTGTATTATAGCCAGCTGGCTCGAGAATCATGACAACCCGGAGTAAACGTGTATATGGTGTTGGGCGTTTGTATTGCCAAGACGCAAAGTCTCTCTCCCGAGAGAAATTTGCGGTAGCTGAATACGGCCAACAGTCACCACCGCCAATCTCGGTCATAGTAATCATCACCGTGCGGGCTTCCTCCCGCTCATTCTCTCCTATCTTAGTCTCTTGTCCTATTCCTTCAACACCTACAGCCTTTTTTCTACAGGGTGCTCGAAACATCGCCCCAAACATCATATGAAAGCAATGAGCCTGAAGTTTGCCTCGACGCGATGCCACGAAATGAGAAAAAAAATTATTCGTCACTTTTTTTACGATTTTTTTTTTTTTTCTTAATTTACCTCTTATTGCCCTTTTGGACCTCAAAAATGGATTCGTTAAATAATTAAGTGACGAGTTATCGTCACACTTGAGGCTGATTGAAAATTTTATCATTGTTTATAGATTTTTATGAGTTTTAGCAAAGTCCCTGACATTCGGATAATCGAAAGCGAATTCTAAGGAAAGGAAAATCATATTTTTTATCGTAATTTGTAGAATAAAAATAATGTTACTAGCGACGATGGGAATAATGGTTGTAAAAATAATTCTGCGAGAAAGAGAGAGGGAGAGAGGCGACCTCGCGTGATGATTGAGACTCGTGACGAGCCAAGCGGACGAGAGCATGCTCTTTTTTCGCTATTAAATCTAGTGTCTCTTATCGGCAGATCTCAATCACCGCGTGTAACTTAGAACCAACGATTTCGCAGTTATCCCCACATATATTTATGTGGGCTCGATGAGAAACCATATTTAAGACTATTCCTGTTTTCACTTTAGGCAAAAGTATAATTATTATCGGATTCGCATAATGGACAGAACATTAAGTGAACCGCACGCACTCTCGAAAGTTTAAAACGAGCTTTGCCGAGTGAAATCCCCCCTAGAAATCGCATGAATTTTTATTCGCAATGTTAATCAACAACTCGACTGGTCAAAGTGTTTGCCTGGATTTTAGCCGTGTCGGTTTTGTAAGGCACACGGCTCGAGAACTCGTATTATAAGTTTACGAAATGAAGACGAGTATATATCTCCCGAAAACTTGGCAATATTGCAGCATCATCGTTTCTTTCTGTCCGCATAGCTCATTTAATTATACCGTAACCATCCCTTGGATCAAGCGAATCCTGAATTCCGAGAATCCACTATGGAAATTCGTGTGACGTTCGGCGATTTTTCAAAAGCCAGAAATTTGAGCAAGTCAGGGGCAGCAAAATGATGAGAAAGAAAAGGCAATCGTTTAGTTTGACATCGATACGTTAAAAGGTGCAGCGTGTGCACCGAATAGCACATGCTATGCACATCCGTTGCGAGAACAAGGCCCCACGGTGACAGAGTCTTTCAATAGTAGATAAATATATATTTGCATATGTGTACGTAGAGATATCCACACGAATGGAGGTGTAACGTGTTGGCCGAGTATAGAGTCGGAGACTAACGAAGGTAACAGGGAACTGCAACGAGCGCGCGAAACTCCTCGCGTCGTTGTTCTCAAATAATGCCTGATCGGCCCATGAAAGAAAGAGAAAAAGTCTGTGGGAGGAAGATCATCCGTACGTATATATATAGAAAACGTGACGAGACCAAAGTGGAGAGGACGACAAAAAGTTGCCCTTGCAAAGTTCGAAGGAGAAAATAAGAGAGAAAGAGATGGAGCCTTGGTAAATGTAAATCGATCGAGAAGGTACGTTCATTAATTAGTCGCTCGAGGTGGTATGTTATCGTAGCTTCGGCACGACGACGCGTCACCACTACTACCAAAGAAAAAGTAAAAGAGAAACTGCTGGTAAGCACAAAGTTTCGTCGCTACGGTCAAAGTATATTGCTGTCCATGTCAACATATACACATTTATATACGTATGAATAAAGGTATATTTGTATATCAACTGTTGTACATTATTACGGTAGATAAGAGATGTTGACTGCGGGATAGAGCCAAGAATATACCACCCCCGTTATGGCACCTCTCGCGCAGCAGTGATTCCACACGCAAATACGATTCCGTCTCGGAATTAGCTGTTTGTGAATTTTCGTATAACTTGTCCGGCAAATATGTTGAACGTCATGGGCACCCGTAGACATTGGTCAAGCGTTGGTGCTCCTACAACCAGCACCGAGTGTCAGGCAAATCGCACGAAGGTCTCTCGCCCGAGCACCCGCGTTCAAACGAGTTTCAAGAGCAGCGCGTATAAAACCGAGTCGCTGTTGGAAAAAGAGTTTTGCACATGTGCTACGAGCATGCACGAGTTCTCCAGACTCAATAATCTCTCAATGTGCAATGAAACTGCATCAAGAGTGAAAATCCGGTCCGATTGTCCTTGCACACGAGAATTCTCGTGCCGAGATGGTCTAAATTAATTACACGGATCGGTTTATGAGAGATCTCCTCAACCAACGAGAGAGAACCCTCTCCCCGTCTCGGTGGTCTCGCTTTTCGCGCTCCCATTGCTCCCCCAGACCGCAACCTTCATCTTCTCAGCCTCTGCTCTTGCCCCTCTCTCTCTCTCTCTCTCTCTCTCTCTCTCTCTCTCCTTCCTTTCTAGTTTTCTCCGTTGCTTCCATCAAGGATGCGGCGGTATGTGCATCTTGCTAGTCGCTGCGAAAAGAGACGACTTATTTCGCACGTTCAATTAAAACCAAGGTCAACTCTTCCTCAAACATATTCGACTAAACAAGATCGGACTTTACGCAGCGTGTACTCCAACGAACATAAAAAAACTTGTCTGACGTATATTGAAACGTTTCGATCTCTGAACACCCCCATTTTCAATTATCGAGACATCGCATTTTTTCACATTCTCTTCTCCCTGCGTAAGACAAGTTACCGTGCAGGTTCGTCCACTGACCGGCCGGACTTGCCCCGAGCAAGAATCACCTTCACATTTCCCTCTGTTGTACTTCGAGGAGATTAACTCGGCTCGACATTCCATAACGAATGCTCTCGTCGTCCGGATGATAGGACACAGACGTATTATTGACCGACTATATGCTCCGCGCAGCGCCCTCTGAGATCCGTCCAACATTTTCGCATTTTCTGATAAACTCCGCAACCGAAGCTTTCCTCGATATTTCCATGTTCGATAAGGTCAAGGCGTTTGGATCATTGGAATCGATCGCTCACGCGAAGCGTGCGCCGCGCCTGAGGCCCTCCAGCGGATTTCTACCGCACCAAAAAATGTATCAAAGCAATGCGAAGCTGACCCGTTATAGACCATGTACGAAGAGCCTATTTTAGCTCGTAATTAAGAGGGGATGGAAATTTTCGAATCACTTTGAGAAAGGAGCTCAAATATAATATCCTTGGAATTTTTTTCACGGTGAGAAAAATGAGGATGATTCGCAGTCTCATTTCGGTCAGAGCTCGAGTGAGAAAAGCGAAAAAAAGGGACCATTGTGGCAAGAAATAGAGGCGGAGGCGAAGTCATTCGTAGAACGAAAAATTCGTTCACTCCGCGTGCTTCTCCGATCTCCGTCACTCTCCGTTTCTTGCCGCGTCTCTTTTTCTCCCCCGTTCTCCCTTCTCCATCCGCGCGTTTACGATTGCAAAGAGAACGTCGGGGCTGGAGAAGTTCGTCGGTGTGACGGGGAGTTGATGCTGTGAAGGGATATATCTGAGATGAAAAATGCCTGGCCCAAGGCGGTACTTGGCACTGAGAGAGACCCGCTGAGAGGTCTGGATATCGATTCAATAAATGCCTTCATGCATATACCCGATACCGCAGAGCTCTTTCACCAATCGCTAGCCTTTACCATAGCCAAAGAATGAGCATAACTCTGCCGGGGAATACAGAGCCCGATGGTCGTATCCAGAAGCCAGTATGAGCACCGGAGTAAGAGAAGTGGAAAATACGCGCATAGCACACGCGCGGATTTACAATCAGCCCTTCGTACCCTTCCGCGTGCGTACGAGTCTACGCAGCGACAGGTACGTAGAGCCTGGTCGAACGGACGGCATGCGAGAGGGCGCAGAGCGAAAGTTCATCAGGTTCTGAATCCTAGCGCACAAAGTTTTCCATAATTTTATAGCAAAGTCCCGATGCGATCAATGCACAAAATATTCGCATCGCAGGGGCTTCATATGCGACGTATAAATCTTGCAAGAGTGCATCAACGCTGATGCGGTGGCACCGTCCGATCTATTCGCGTCAGTTCTTCGTCGCATCTTTATTCTCGACTCTTAGTCGTTGGTGAAGTAAAAATATAAATTTCTTCTTTAGCAAAAGCAGCAGTCCCCGTGGATGAAGAATAATGAAAGTTAGCATATCTCGTATATCGCTCGTCAATTACATATTCCTTTTGATGCGCTCGAGCGCATTTGAAAGAAAAAAAAAGCACATAGCACGTGTGATATAAATTAAGAAAGCCGGAGTGTAAGATGCTTTTCTTTCTTGAAGTCGGCGATGCCAGAGAGCGAGCAGAACCTTTGCGAACGTTCTTCTTCCTTACGCACCGCGATTATCCACGCTGCCTGCATAAGGTGTTCCGAAGATGGACCAAGAAACGATCGAGCGAGGAGGAAAAGAGCGAGCGAAAAGGCGAGACGGAAGATAAAACGATGTAAAAGGACACACGCAAAGGAGCAAATATATAGTCCGATGCGCACGGTGAAACGTAGGCTCGGGAGACCCGAAATTCAGCATCTCTCAGACACTACATCACTGACATTCCCCATGTACGTACACTTGAGAATATATACTCGTTCATATGTGTGTCCGGTTCTCTTGTGAATATAAGTACGCACAGGTAAGTAGCGTAGAGCTGTGAATTATGGAATTAGGGGATTAGATCGCCGAAGCGTGGAATTGTGGTGAGAGTTGAACGCTGGGGTCGCTCCGAGTGTTCCATTCTGATGCAAGGAAACTGCAGCAGAAAATGGGCAGGTAAACAAATGCACGCGGCGACTTTCGCAGGACACCGTAGGAGGCAAACGCGAGAGAGAGGGAGAGAGAGAGACAGACAGAGAGAGATTGGTTTATTATGCGCTGGAGCAACCTTTAAGCAACTTCGTATCGTGAGGAATTACATCTGAGGCTTTATTATTTACAGGAGTTATAAGTACGTGAATAAACACGTACAATGGCGCGCTCGAAACTAAAAATATTCCGCACACAGAGAGCTGACCTTCAGGAAAGAATTTTTATTTTTTTTATCAAAGTAAAACAATGTGAAATAATTAAAAAAATGATGCGTCACCGCTTTTTGTTTATGCGAAAGTTTATTGTTTTTTATGGATTTCAGCGTGGAATAGAATAATTTGTTTTTTTTTTTCAATTTTTTGCCACATCCGAGTGAGAGAAAGAGAGAAAGAGGGGGAGGCTGCTGCGCGCGGGATGTTATTACATCCTCGCTCTAATGACCGGAGGAGCGAAAGTGCTCGGACCTTTAACGAGGCATCGATGTACCGTGCAACGAGAGGGCGAGAGAGCATCGGCTTGCACCCATGCGCACACAAAAAGGAAGGAAGAAGGAAGACGACGACTACACCGAGCAATTATTGTTTCATCGGGGCCAATTATTGTTAGTTGTTTATGCACGTGTATGGCCTCAAGGCACGCAAGTTTGTGAGGCCTGGCCGTGATCCTGCCCGCCCTCCTCGTACGCATTAAAATACTTACATATATATAAATTGAGATACAAGTTTTGGTCGATTTAATTCTATATGGATCGCGCAAACTAGTCGCACAATTGTGGAAACACAATTATTAAATAACCATGAAAAGCTCGTAGAACGGACGCGGATCATTCGCACCAACGCGACTTCCCTCGGGTCTAAGTTTCTCATCTGTTCCGACATCCATGGCCGTTCTCTCTCATTTCCTAGCGAATTACACACGCTATCGAAGATCTATGAGCCTGAAGTTTGCATCGACCCAATGCCACGAATTGAATTTCAAGAAAAATGATTGGTCACTTTTTTTTTCTTCTTTTTTTGCCTCTTGCCTTTTTTGACCCTCAAGAATGGATTCGTATAATAAAAAAGTAACGAATCATTTTTTTATTTCTATTTTTTTTTGTTTCCATTTCGTGGCATTGCGTCGATGCAAAGTGCGGGCTCATGAAGATTTTGCTTCATGATTGTAGCGACGACATAAACTTGCATCAATAATCTCATTTGTGGGAATTATTGATTCTCAGCTTGGACGGAATGACGTTTGAGCCACTGCCAAGAATCATAAGGTGGGATATTTGTAGTGTAAATGTGACGCTAATATATTTTTTCTCATCGATACAAAAAACTAGTGTATTCACAAACATCTGCATCGTTACGTACGACAAGTTATGTATATATGCATTTATACATGCCTCGTTTAGAGTACGAACGTTTTTACACTTTGTCTTGAGTTTCCCTCGGCAGTATACGAGAGTGAAAGCGAAATGATAAAGGAGGACACAGTCTTGCGAACTACCAAAGATTCGAAGCTATTCGAACCACGGCGAATTTACAATGGGCTCGACGCGTTTCGTGGAACTCTAAATAATTATATATACGAAGAGATGGCTCCATGACAACTTTTTTGCACAAACGCGTGCCTCTCTACCGCTCTTGATGAAATACTTGTTTCCAACAGTCATCCGTAACCGCTAAGCCATTCCAATAATACGTTCTTATACTAAATTAGTTGCTAGGCTTTATGTCGAAACATTGTCATCCACAAACGTACGTTATTCATTGATTTAGCGTAAAAATCAAACAGCGGTTGTCAAAAAAAAAAAATAATAATAATAATAAAAATAAATAAAAAATGGGCTCTCTTGAGAACTGCTAAAGGTGTGAAGTTTGCGGAGGTCTAAGCAAAAAGAGAGGAGCAGGATTCGGTGCGACTGTAAATGGGTTTTATTTAAGAGAACTCTGGAGTATTATTCTTTCTTGTCGAGCGAGAGACGATAAAAGCCACGACGAATCGTAACGAGAGGCGCTGCCTGGAGCGTCAATACTATTTTTTCATTTCTCCTGTCTTTCGATCTCGGAAGAGTGTGTTGTGTGTTACGTAGCGCGGGGGATCCGGTATTCTATATATATATCAATTGAGCCTCTCCCGCGGAGATTGGAATAGGTAAAGGCACCGCGTGACGTACGGGCACGCGCGCAAGAGAATAACGCGTATTGCTCTCTTCGTTTTTTATTTTCTCTTTTCACCCGGAGGCTGGAGAGATTCGACGACGAGACCAACAACTTTCAAGGAAAGGGAATGCGGACTGCAGGTGCAGTCGACTGCGAAGAGTCGTACACATCACAGCGCACGTTCAAGTGCGCCCTCGATGTGTGGGTGTTGGGCGAATACTCGTTCTCGCCATCAGAGCACGTGCGAACGAGCAACTTGCGTAGGCAGTTTATTTCCAGATTTGGCACGAAAAAAAATACGTTAGATACTGAAGGAAGAGAGAGAGAGAGAGAGAAAGCGAGAGGGTCACAGCGAACGTGAAATTATGGCGCGAGGGATTATCTTGAGATCAATGGCCCGAAACTTATTTTTTGCAAATTTTTCAAATTTTCATCGAATTTATAATTATTTCGAATAGAATAAATGTCACCCCGAGCCGGACCAGATGGAAGCGAATAAAAATTAGAAAAACGAAGACATGAGAGGCTACGCCAATAGATCGTAACGCATAACCTAGACGATCCGAGAGTTTATAGATTTTCCTATTGAAGGATCCCCGCAAGCATGCAAGTCCCAGACAGATCAGAGTCCATGTAAATGGACCCACTTAACCTGCTGAGGCATAATATTAATCGAGCATCTTCCGGGATATTTCTGGTAAACAGATCGTGATTAATTTTTATTTATAATTATTTGTAGAAATTTAAAATGCGTGCTACTTATATTGGCAACGATTTCATCCAAGTTGAATTACGTTCGGGACAAAGCTACGGCGAGTTACTTATTTATGCGTCGCGCGACCGAGTATAGCAATTGACGTTTCAACATAGCAGTCTCGTTAAGGATTATTATTATCATCCATGCTACAAGAGTTTGTACGCAACCTCCCATCTCGTTCGATAAAACTCCGGACGCAAGGAAAATATGTATTGATAAGAAGGAATGCGGAAGAGTGAATAATAAAGTGGCGTATAGGTAAAAGAAGCTGGGGCGAATCTTGCTAGAGAAAATTGATCGTTGTTGGAAAGCAAGAGAAGAGAGAAAGATATTTGATGAGGCTTCCGCATGATGCACTTCATGGCATATCCGTGGACACGCACACACGTGAGTATCTATAGCAAAGAGAGTAAAAAGGAAATACGAAACAAAAACTTGAGAATAAGAAATTACGACGCGACGAGCGGTTGCTGCGATAAGATTTCTCGTATTTGTAAAAGGAAAATCCTGGCGATCGTCGCTGCTGACACTAATTAATGAAATAATGCCACGAAAAATATCGAAAAAGCTTTGGAGAAGAACGAAGCGCACACACGATCGCGGACTCGGCTTCTTCGCTTGTGACCTAACCAGCAAAGTAACGGAGGTGTCGAACATTGTAGTCATCGGGGAGCCACGGTCGCGTGGGTGGTTATTTACGCCCATTTGTTTTTCACACATTGTTGTTGCGAGATTCTACTCACGCGTGTGTGCATCTGTGGGTGCTCCTTCGTGGGACCACTACGGGCAAGAGGAGATCGAGAATAACGTTTCTCTTGGCGAAACAGAAAAGTCAGCCAGTTTTAAGGATTACGTTTAAAAAAAAACGGGAATATGAAAGGCCGCGAGGTCCACGAACGCGAATCAAATGACTCCAGAATCTATTGTACGAAACGTAATGACCTTGTCCCTCTAACATTCTCTCTCGTTCCGTCCATTTCTTCGCAATTTCTATAAAGAACCAAATAATATGTATTCCCAACGGGGAGTGAAATTGGAGGAAGAGCTGTTTCTCGCCCGCGGGTGTACGAGCCAAGAATCCTCGAAACAACTCTACCTTCTCAGAGGGTTATCTCCGCGTTCGCGTTCCTCTTTCTGTCGGCATGGTAACCGGAGACTTTTCGTTGCGGTGTCATTGAATCGCGCAGTGTCCGTTGGACACGCCGACCCTGCGCGGGCGCATGCCCGGACGACGCTCGTCAAAAAAGAGATCTCTCCAATCTCCGAACTTTGAGAAGACACGATGAACAAGTTCGATTTTTGCGCGTGACATTTTTTTTTTTTCAATTCCCCTCCAACCTCCACGTCCTAGCTGCTCCGGAAATGCCATTTCGCGCCTACAGTACTCATTGAATTTATGACTCAATCGATCGTATTTCTGTGTTAGGAATGCGCTCGAGAGTCTGCTCGTCGCTGAGTATGAAAACGGTGGTTGAGATGAAAACTAAAGACTCAACGACAAAATGGGCTCTCAAAAGAATGCGATTATCCCAATGTAGTGTGATTTTTCTTCCTATAATATTCTTCGAGAGAGCTAATACGGAATGCTCGTTACGTGCACGTCTGAACAAGAGAGAATGAAGCTGGTGAATGTCACGATCGTGAGTACCAGGGCCTGTAGTAGTACGACAAGAGGAAGGGAGCGGACGAATAAGAAAAAGAAAGAGGAGAGCGAGAAGCAGTGATGGAAGAAGAGCGGGAGAGGGAGGAAGCCCAGTCCAACGTGGCACTAATTAACGTTGAGGATAATTAACATAAATACCTGTGCTCCCTCTGCCGGCAGGATGGCTTTTCTCCCGTTTGTCCCACACTGTTTGTCCCTCTCTTTTTCTACCGTTTCCCACGAGCAACATTTTAGTGCTTTTCTTTATTGTTTCGTGTTCGCTATCATGTATGAAAACACGAGGAAATCAGAAATGGAGCACGTCCACCTTTTATCTTACTTTTTGCTCCTTCGTCGTCTGTGGTCGTGCGAATTTTGAGTTTGCGTCGATTTTTTCTGCGGAACGTGCTATTCTAAAATGCTCGGAAAATGAAAAATCATTTCATTTATTTTTCCATGACTTTTCCGACGTTCCTTACTAATTTTCCCAACCGTAGCTCGAACGACAATTACGCTTTGATCATTCTCATTAATCCTTTCATTATCATGGAATTTCGATAGTGTTATTATTATAAAATTGTAAAATAACGAACGACACAGCCCTCAGCTTATATATTTCGCTTGATAAAATGGAAAAGATGAGAAGCTGTAAAATTCAGCGAACTGAGTATTATGGAGGTAGCACCCGGGTAGCCGGGAGTGGCATCGAGGACCACAAAATCAATTTCCGCGAAGCACCGATGTCCCATGATGACCAAGGGCGAATGAGACTTGATGCTTCGCAAGGAGAGACAGCGAGTAAAAAAATATCGCTGGACCATGCCACGACGGAAAAGAGTGAGCGGGCGCTTTTTCCTATCACGAGAATTGCAACGCCATCACGTGTATGCTGCAGGATCTTCATGCCCCCCTTCCCTCTCCACCACTTGATCCGTGAACGCGTGAATACGAGGAGAATTAAACGAGCGAGAGGATTTTGCGTCGTTATATAACGTCAAATAGACGAAACCTCTCGGCATTTGCCCATTTGCTCGGTATACACAGCGTCCCTGATTGCGAAATAATCGAGGAACTGAAATTATGTTTAGATAATTAATAAAAATCGACTACCCGAACGCGTGATTGGAAAAAAAAAAATGGTTACCTATTCGACGGACCACGCTAATTTAATGAGCCTGAAGTTTGCATCGACGCAATGCCACGAAATGAAGAAAAAAAAACGATTCGTCGCTTTTTTAATGAATTTTTTTTCTTTTGTTTATTTACTTCTTGCCTTCTTTGGACCTCAAAAATGGATTGGTAAAATAATAAAGTGACAAGTTTTTGATATTGTAAATTTTTTCTTCGTTTCGTGGCATTGCGTCGATGCAAACTTCAGACTCATATAAATTGCATACGCACAACTTTTTATTAAGAAGGTTGCTGAATATTGTTGAATGTGTTGAATAACGTTTCTTGAGTCTGATCGACACTTAATTTGTCGTTGTTGGAAACATGAAAGGTTGAACTGAAAGCTGCAAGTAAGGCTATACAGCAGGAGGTTGATAAGGTGAAGCCAAGAGGGCAAACAGAAGTGAAATAAGAGAATGAAGAGCGCACATGCTAAGCTAGTATTGGCAAAGAGAATGGCTAACACGGCTCATTAGCCTACAGCGTCGCTAATGAAAGCTCGTTACTTGGCTGAGCGCATGCAGAATTCTCTCTTATTTCTCTCTCTCTCTCTCTGTCTCTCTCTCTCTCTCGGTCTCTCGGTACAGTATTTAATGGATAGGAAGAGTGCAAGCGAGAGAACATGCGGTTAGTTGGTATTCCGTGAACGCCCCCGCGTTCACCGACTACCTTGTGCGCTTGTGAATGGTAAGCGAACGTCGTTGCGATCGACGCGCCGCTGTATACCACAAGTCAAGTCGTGTGGTAGAGAATCGCGCGCGAGGAGGACCCCTTATCTCTCTCCCCCGATCTCAGTTGATTGGGTGTGAGGTACAAGAGACTTCTCTCGCGCGGTGGCTCAGCGAGTGCCCCCGTCTCTTCCCCCCCCCCCTCCCCTCGCCCTTCGCGCTCCTCTTCTTATTTCTATATCGTCGTCTCATTCTCTACAACTTTGAATCTCTCAGCAAAGCATCCCCCTCGCGTCTCTATGTTGCGAGGCAACAGCCAACGATATCGAGAAGCTGCTGCGAGGACCGAGACGACAACACGTGCTGGTGACCTTTAACCTGCAAGGACAGAGACTCGCCCTGCTGTCCTGAGTAGAACATTCGGACCGAGAGGCTCAACGTGGGTCTTCGTACTACATCGAATTCCATTGGCAAAAGATTTTTTCTCACCTAGGTGATCGCCATTTGCCAAGCTCAACGTTTTTACTGTTAGTCAAGCCTCTTGCCCTCGTTCCCAAATCCACCTCAACTACTGCCAATTATATGCTGAGGAGCTCAATCTTCTATAATGCAAGATAAATTTCCATGAATAAGGAAGCTCCTATTTATCTTAACGTCACGATATTACGAAGGAAATAAATGACAGTTGGAGATTCCTACCGGACGTTCTACTATATTCATAACTGCCATATTTTTATCTCTTTCTTATTCTCACTTTATTGATGGACGAATGAAAAAAGCTGGCACGCCATGAGAAAACGAGAACGAGAGGTGCAGCTTCTGCACATCTTTGCGCCTCGGCCACTTTACGAGCGCGCTAAAAGTACCCAAATCCCATTCCATGCTATAAAATCCCCGAGAGCGCACGAGCTCCGAAGAATTCTTCCTATCTCTCTCTCTCTAGCTCTCTCTCTCTCTCCAGATATGGCCGATCTTTATATCAACCCCGGTACTTAATATACTCCCCATGCAGAGCTCTTGACAACAAAATGTCGCTGTTATACTCCGATACCGTAAACATGAACCTTCACTATTCCGCGTACAGTAGGAAATGTATAACGATAACGTATGCAGTAAAAACAACGAATAAGTATCGATTATCAAACTATTTTATAACCGAATTAAGTGCATTCAATATTGTAGTTATCAGCTAACGATGCGATAAGTATAACTAACTGAGAGGAGCTCTGTTAAGCATATCTTTACGAAACAGTAATAAAATGATGCCCCAAAGCAATTTGCCATAACTATTTGGCCAGCAGTGTATAAATTATTCCTGCCTACGTGATTGTTTCCGTTCCTATTAATGATTGGAGCGATAGGCTTTAAATAATACCATGCAAGTTCTGACAATCGGGGAGTGACGCACTTGAGAAGTAAACCAAAGAAACGACTGATCGCCTCGAAACAATGAGCAAATCGTAAGCATGCACGAGTGTACAAACTTTTATTAAAAAACTGTAGTGTTTGTGATCATATTGGAAGTTTACATCGTTGGAATGCAACGAAATCCCATTTTTTCTTGACCAGATCGCCCGAATCCCATCAAATATTTACTCGAAATGATAAAACGATATTTTTTTTCAGATCCAAAGAGAAAATCCAAAATTCAATAAATAATTAATGGAGAAATCATTCTTCGTTGAATCTCAACGCTGCAAACTTCATAGTCATGGCTTCGTGCGTGTCTACGAGCTGATACTGAAAGCTCAGAGACGCGAGTCGATGGAGATGAATGGCGGACAGACGCGGATAAGGAATAAGGAGGGTAACGGGGTTGGCGAAGGAGGTCGATTTGGCAACTGGCCGCGTGACGAAGGACGAGAAATTCGAACAATATTGTGCTGGGTTTGCTGTTTTCAATTTTTGCAGACACAGAATCTTCCTTGAAGTTCTTACGGGTCGTTATTTTATAAGTCTACATGCAGATCTCGTAGGCGAGGAGAATCCGAAGCGATATGCTAGTGTAATCCTCTGCGTGGGACACAAAAAGTTATCGAGACGTGGTTAAGTACGTTATTTATCGAGCAACGTGACATTGTCAAAATGTTATACAGTATGGACGGAGTTTCAGAGTACAAAACTACAAAGAAGAGGAGAGAGAAGGGAGAAGAGTGGAAAAAATTACACGTAGAATTATCACGAACTTCGAGTCGAGAAAGTTGCGACAACGTCACAACCCAAAAGTCCATTTCTTTTGTCTGAAAATGTGCATTCCTAGAGAGGATCCGTCCAAGGCAAACTTTTACTCTCACAAGCGCGCACAAATATAAAAGCGGCTTTAAATTCAAACGATGGTGAATATTTGTAGCGCAAAAAAAAGAGCAACTTATAGGGCACTTGACGCCTGTAATAAAGTCTTCTTATCCCTTGAGCATTTAGGATTTTCTCCATTTTTTTTTCTCCTACGTTACGACTTCAGTAGTAGAAGGAAGTTCGAATAGAAAAAGGAACATCGTGTAACTGGGATTACGTCCTATCAAATGAGGCTCTCGCTAATCCAAACTTTATTCATCGAATCTCCTCGGACGCTCAACGCGTCTCGAAAATACTTTTTTCTTCTAATCCAGAAATAAAAACACTGCCGATGCATGACCATGCTGTATTCCCGAGTCCCCATTCGTTTCGCTGCACAATTGTCACAAGTTGAATGAAAATAATGCCGAGAGGCATGGATGAATGTAAAAAAAATGGCAAAAAAACAATTATGAGCCTCAAACAGTTCCACGAATTTAAAAAAAAAAAAATGATTCGTCACTTTTTTTCCGATTTTTTTCTCTTAATTTGCCTTTTGCCGTTTTGGATCTCATGAATGGATCCGTAAAATAAAAAAGGGACGAACCATTTATTTTCTTTTCGTCGCATTGCCCCGATGCAAACTTCAGAATCATAAAAAATTCCAACGGCTGGAGGCAGAAAAGGCATTCACAAAATTCAACCAATAGCAAAAAAATATCAAAACGAATATGGGATCGTAAGAGATTTTTCAGAAATAAACGTTAAAAACGAAAGTAAGGGTTAAAAAATATGAAGTTGGCATGAAATAGCGCATGCAGCATAGTCGCGTGTATAGTGAGTAAACATTATGTACACACAACGAGCGTAGGAGAAAAGTAGTAGTAGTTTCTTAGTTATAATAGTAGTGATGGTAGTATTCGCCTGGCTCTTGGTTATTACAGCCTTCGGAAGATAGGAACGTGGTAGAAGAAGGAGCACTGACCTAACCCAACCGGCCCACCTAGTCTCATAAATTCTCGGGCAATAGTTTACGACGAGGCACCGCCCCGTGTCATTATCGCGCGGGAATAACGCCGCCGCCACCATCTCTCGCCACCACCACCGTATAAACTCCTCTCTCTCTCTCTCGCCCTTGCTTTTTCTCTTCTTCAGCTAACTTCTCGTTTTCCTCACACTTGCACTTGTTTTTTCGCCGTCGTTTGCTCCCGCAAAAATATCTATATAGAGAATTAAAATACGTCACTATCCATCTATGGGAAATTCCAGAGCCAACGAGTTGTCACTAATTGTCAATGATAACGACGTTTGTGGGATGATGAGTCCTCGACGCGCCACGATCAATTATTAATACGGTGTCTCGCTTACCGGTCATTAGTATTTTTCCATAACATTCGTTAGTTACTCCGTCCTGGGATGAGGACATTTTTATTGACCGAAGGAGGAGGAATTTTTATTTTTTGTGAATCTCGCGAATGGCCTCAGGACGAAAAGGTATTTAGAAATGATATCGAGAAAAATGTCGGTAGTTGAGGATGTGGTTCGGAAAGTCACGTATACGTGCTTGAATCTTGGAAGGAGCTATTTTTGTGCAACAAAAATAAATGGGCAAAGCAACGACTTTATTATCGATATTGGAAAGAAATTCTCTTGAGAGGAGAATTTAATATGTCGGTGTGAGGAAAAAAAAACGCGAGAACAGCTCTATTCATTTGAAGACGCGATTATACGTGCGCAAGGCCGGTTTCTTGCCAATGATGTAGTTTCGTGAGAGCTGAGAGAAAAGTCATCGTGCTTGCGCGAGATTTCAACGATACTCACGCCCACGGTTTTTCCCGACTAAAATGAAGAGAGTATAGAAAAGGGAGCACGAAAAAATGTGAAAGAAAACGAAGAAAAATGATGGAGAAGACCTTGAGGGGATGTGTGTGATGCAGCTACTCTTTTCCGTTGCCCATGCCAGAGACACATCGGTAGTCGAGTCAGTTTTGGTAGCCTGTGCGTAAGCCGAACAGCTTTTGCATTCGCGTTAACATCTCCGAGTACGGATGTGGAGGCTGAATATCCGCGAAAGAGAGAAAAAGGGACAGACGGAGAGACAGCAGGCACATACGCGGTGAGAGAAAAAACGAGGAGGAGCTCGAGAGGGAGGGGAGTGGCTTTAATCGGTAGTCTGAATCCTGGGTGAGATCATTTCGTTCAATTCACAAGGCGAAATGATTTCGTTTTTTTGTTTTTTTTGTTTTTTTGTTTTTTTTTTTTTTTTTTTTTCCATACACCGAGTCTGAAGCATCCTTTTCGTTTACCATAGTGTGTCGCAGCGCCAAATGTACCTCGGAGTGTGTTGAAGACACTTGATCTTGAAGGAGAGGGCTGCTACTGGTGTATAAGAAGCGAGAGAGAAAGAGAGAGCAGAGATTGAGGCTGAAACACGACGAGGCTGCGTGCCGTTCATTCAGACGTTGGAAGCTTTCAGCGTTTTTACGAGCAACTTGTCACCACGACGATTTGTCTTTGTGCTAAAGAAAGACCTCTCTTCGCGAGCAAATCGTTGACGTTGCTTCGCCAATATGTACGTACACAAATATATATATGTGTATATACATATCCACATAGATATCCCCTATACAGATATAACGTAGCATGAAATCGCCCGGCACATGAGAGGGTAGAGTAAAAGCTTCCCGAGGAGGGTTTTGCGTCCAACAGGCCAAACCAAGTGACTCTATCTCGTCCCAGGTAGGACATATCGGATTACGTGTTTTGCATCGCCCTCCGAAGTACCAACCACGTCCAAGCGGTGTGCTCTCTCACTCTTCCTTTTTCCTTCTCTCTCTCTCTCTCTTCCTCTTTTTCTCTCACTCATTCTTCCTCCCTCGGACAATTAAAAGGCCAATTTTTTATTTTACGATTAAGTGTGTCAAATGTGCTAACTGTATAGAAAATTCTTTCATATTTTCGTTCATTGTCATGTGTGCGTACTCGTGATCGTTCCTGGAACTTGAAAAATTGCATAAAAATCTTATTATTTCGTTATTTTACGAATTTTTGGAAAATTTCTTTATTTTTATCGAAAATTTGCTACTGTAAGGTACAAATGTGCAAACTTCATGGAAAATTCTTTAATATTTTCGTCCATTGTCATGTGTGCGTACTCGTGATCGTTGCTGGGACTTGAAAAATTTCATAAACATCCTATTACTTCGTTCCTTTGAGAATTTCTGGAAATATTTCTTCATTTTAATCGAAAATTTGCTATCATTTGCTTTCCTACCTCAATTATTGCTATCAATTTAGTTTCTGCTTTTAAGTGTATCGTATTTTTTCACACGGTCGCGCACCAGAGCCCAGTATGCCGCATTCAAATAATTAACAATCAGATAAAAATAAATTTGCCCCAGGTGAGGGGGCACTGTAGCGGACGTTGACGCTGAAAAGATTTATTACCAATGCGGCCGTGTAAAAGGCAGCGTGAAAACTTGATTTCCTCGTGCTGCTCGAGCAATCAACAATAAATTGTTGTTAAAAAAAAAACTATAAAATGTAACAATGCCCGAAATTTATTGAGGAGCAATAAAAACTGCTTTTCACTAATGCGACTAATATCGCTGCGACGTAAAACTTTATGAGCAGGAGCCGCGATTCTCACGACGCTCGAAGATGCGTGTGCGCGATCCACGCACCTGTGTTATGTGCGTGTACGTTATGGCGAGTTCGAAGGGATGCCCCACCATTGTGAGGGGGAGGAACCGGATAAATATGTCAGAGCACTCACGGCTAAGAAAACGCCGCGCACATTCAGTCTTGCTCCCAAGGCATACTCATTCGTAGATGTCGAGAGAGAAAAAAAGAACAGGCAACTCGCGCAAAGGGATAACTCCGAGGTATACACCGGATAATCCTTTCGATTTACCGTTTTTTATCTCTCTTTCCTTTTGTTTTCTCAAGCTTATTCATGAATTCCGCAAGACGCAAATTATTTTCTTCCTTCAAAACGCGTTTACCTTCGAAACTTTCGCAAAAAGGATAATTCCCATTCGTCCATCCTTAATGTATGCACGTGATAGTTGGATTTATGGAAAACGATCGATGCCAAGATATAAGAAAAAATATTAGCCGTGATTGCCTTTTGTAGCAATAACGAAATAAAATATTTCGATAAATAATTTTTCATCCCCTTATGGAATCTCGTTAATCGCATATAGAGCCCGTTATCGGACATGAACCTCTTAAAGCACACACATACACACACAAACCTCGCAGCCATATGTACGAAGACACGCAATTTCTTTGCACACGCGTATACGTAACGTAATAACAATTTAATCAATAAAATAAGAGGATCGCTCAGACCGTACCTGCAAGACGAGGTTAAGCAACGAGGTAGCTTTACGAAAGGCCCTCTAAGAGTCTGCAATAATTACAACAGAGAATTATGAGAGGCAATGCCTGATTGGATCTATAGGCTGCTCGTTCTCGCTTCCTTTACTCTCTTTTCTCCAACGCGTATTATATACCCCAGACGCTTTCTATATACTTATATATATATATATATAGCTCGTTTTTTTTTCTCTTTATCTAGGAACTCGAGTGGGCCGTTTTCTCGTTGCTCCTCTCTCATCCTCTCAGTCTTTTATCAACACAAGCTTTGTTATTATCTCATCATTTAAAACGTCGATAAAAATGTTCCATAGAGAAAAAAAGCTGAACGAATTGAAGAGAGAACACAAGTGGGCTCTGTACTTGGTATCAGGTCGCGCTATCAACGCGCTCCGGTATACGGTGTCGTAGGTTCAAGACGATTTTACCCGGTGCAAATTTGCACCCACGAAAACTTAAAGTTCAACAAGTTTTTAAAATTGCTTCCTTCAATTTGGCCATAATTTCGAGGATAAAATTTCATTTTTCAATTTTTAAAATCATTGCAATCGATAACTCGGGATATTTAACCCCAAAAAAGTATGGTTCCAAGATTGAATTCGTCTATTCATTGAAAAAATACAAAGTTTTAAAAAATCGAAGAGCAAATTTGCACCAGTGTGTTGAGTGCGTGATCTCGAAGGGAGTGTGGTGTCTACGGGATGGAGACGAATACCGAACGATGAAATGTTTAACGTTCTGATAATCTCGTTGGCAAAGAATTCCCATACGTAACATATTTTTATCTTTTTTTATTCTCTCTGGCTCGGTGGATGACTTTAATCAATATTCAAGACTCGATTCCTGATTGTAATTAAACAATAATGACGGAATAATGATTTATTACGAGTAATTACTAGTTGCTGCTGTGCATCGGCTCATCTCTTTCGCCTTCATCTTTGCTTCACTCGTACCGTAAACTCGCGATCTCTGAGCTGTCAGAAACTCTAGACTATATTTCTCTATTCACGTTCCGTTTTACACTTACCGGTTATTTATATCCATATGTTAAGCTCGACCGAGCAACACGCGAGCCAATTTTTTTGTCTCAACGGTACAATTTTCTAGCGGAATTGACATCGCACGTCGAATCCCTCGTCATATTTTTGTTGTTGTTGTGTTTTCTCCAGCATCAAAGCATGAAAACTCTTCATGCCATAAACTTGCGATCACCCCACTCACTGTCCTTCGTTAATAGACAGAATCGTGTCTCTTGGTATATCGGACACACACAGAAACCGAACAAAGAGGGGACGGTCTTACAAAAGCATTAATAATATTCCAGGCACAAATCAGGTGAATAGACAACATCGTTGAGGAGCTCGCGTAGGATTCGATCGCATGATGCAATATCTTTTATACACTGAACTAATTAAGACGCCGATATTTATTCGTTATTTTTATTTGGTTAGTTGCAAGAGAAGTTTGCTCGTAGTGAGCGAGTAGAGGCTAGGTTGCACCTGCGTATTTTATTACAGCGAGGCACACGGTGAAAAGCACGCATAGGGTTGCGCGTGCGAAGGATTATCAGGCCTGTGTGGTTCCGGTTGAGGTCTAGCTCTTTGGCCGCTTGTAAATCACGATGGAATAGCTTGTGGGAGGGACTCTCTCGCGGAGTAGTGCGTTGTGAAGTTCTAGCATGTATGAATAAGTATAGCGTGGAGTATACATTCATGAAAGAGCCCACGATAGCATGATGTACATCATGGGCTATTGTATAGTAATAATAATATGAGCCTTCTCGTATATACGATAAACTGAGCATATACCGCGCGGACATCCCCCTACACGGAATATTTCTTAGCGATATTAGCAAAGCTGAGATGTGTACATCGATATATTTAGTTAGAATATGTGGATATAGGGATTGGGGGTCATGCAGGGAGGTAGAAAGGAATGGTTGAATAAATTAATGGTCGAGCTAATAACGGCAACCGTTCGATTCAAAAGCCATAAAGATTTGCATGCATGCGTAGAGATAAGGGCGCCCTGTGTATATAAACGTATAAGTTTTCACGAATATAACGAATCTATAAAGTTGGAGAATATGGAGGGTAAAAAGTAAGTAAGCGAGAGAAAGAGGGAGCCCGGACGATAGTAGTAGCGGTAAACGGGCACCTTTTCAGAGTAAAGCTCTCTTTCGTGTGGTTCTCTCTCTTTCTCGGCCATCGCGTTACCGAACGAACCAGCCCAACGGAGGAACGACGAAGGAGAGTTCGCTCTTGCGTTGATATAATATTAGCGAGATTGCAGTGAGAGAGATAAGAGCTCAAAGAACCTGTATATAATAGCCCCGCGAATAGGGAATATTGCGAAAGAGGAAGCAAGAGCGAAGAGCGTTTCTCGATCGAGAAGGAGCCGCGTCAAGAGTCCGCGCGGCGAGAAGGGATCAAAATTACCCGACGTGAAATTCTTCGCTACCAATCAGCGCAAAGATAATTAAACGAGGGGTAGGTAGAATACGCAGAGAAAGAGAGATCGGGAGAAAAGGAATCATGAGCGAAGGGATAGAGGGCGAAAGAGAGAGAGAGAGAGAGAGAGAGAGACGGAGATACGGGAGAGCGATAGGATCGGCAAGGGAAGGCAGAGGGGAAAGGCGTGGTTCTCCTGCATGCTTCGATATGATGGAAGCCACAACGAGAGAGAGAGAGAGAGAGAGAGAAAGAGCAGCAGAAGCGGTAACCGTGCTTGCGAGAAAAAACATGACGATACGACAAAAAGAAATGTATATGTATATAAAGCCAACGTTCTCGGGGATAAGGGGTATTTTCTATATTTATATAATGCACGTGCGTATAAGCGAACCCGCGAAGAAATGAGCTCGCAGAAATGAGGCAGAACAGAGATAGCGAGAGAGGAGGAGAAGATGCTGCGCGGAGAGTTGGCGAGAAACGAAAAGACGAAAACGATGGAGATAGAAATAACGGTACGATTGCCAATCCGCAACATGTAAACGCCTTACAAAATTAATGGATCGATCATTTTTGTCGCAATCCTATCCTTTCATCTCGTTCGCCACGGATAGTGCACATCGATATAGGAAATGAACCAGGGCTAACGCTCAGATTTAAAGAATTAAAAATAAATATATAAAGCCCGAGAAAGAGGCACAAGAAAATGAACGATCAACGACAGAGACTAGGAAGCGAGAGCCTATCAGGGCAGAAAATATGAGGAGGATTTAATGATAACATTATGATTGCCAATCAATTATAGACTCTTGTGCGCAATTAATGGATTAATTATCCCACCGCATCGGTCCGTCTTAATTTTTATACAGGCTGCATTCGAAATAACTGCACAAATCTTTTTTCCTCCTGCCTCATCTCTCATTATCTCACGTTGACCGTTTATAAATACGTGTAGGTAGCGGATGGAAAAGCGCTAAAGCACGAACGAATGGAAAAACAATAACAGGCGAAAAAAAAATCAGTAAAAATTGTCGTATTTATTAATAATCTCGCAACTCGAACGAAGCGTCAAGAATGTGTATGGAAAAATGATGGACCAACAGGGAGAGAGCAAACAGACGCGTTTTGTAAATGCAAGTACATCGGATAGATGGATAGCGGCTAATGACAGAGAGAAAGACGTATGGGAAAGTAATGATGATGGTTTGTATGGTGGCCGGGTGATCGGGCGCCCTCATAGAAACCGTGGCATGAACTCTCTGTCTGGCCTTACATTTTATTTATCCCTCTTCCTCTCCTGTTTGCCTTTCTCTGACCCGACGTTCGCGGTCTCAACCTTTTCAAATACATCTTGAAAGCCCAAATATTTGAGGTCCATATGGTCGCTGGGTCCTACAAATATGAGAAAAGCGTCTAATGTGAGACGGCAGAGCATCTGTCGTTAAACAACGGCTGCCTGCGAGTGAACTCTTTGCCAGGCGACGGATTTCGCGATGATTCAAAGTTTCGCCGCTTGTTGCCACGTATTCTCGTGTCATCTCTTTTCCCCTATGCATATACGTATATATGTTCGTACTATTTGCTCACGGTCCAGTATACGGACGTGACTCCGAGACTGCGCGGTTTCAGGAAATAAAAGCCACTCGAAGATGGCTTTGCGAACGGAATATTGATCCGTTTTTACAAAATTCAAAGTGAACCGAAGATTAACCGCGATCGCGGAGAATCCCAAGGCGATTAAGAGCTCGTTGTCAAAGATCGGAGACAAATAAACTGCGATGAAAGATTATTTTCACGCGAGAACAGCATGGGATTCTATATAAAATGGCAAAGACCGGTACATTTTACGGCTTCTAGACAGAGTGAAGATTTTACGACAAAATCCTGGCCGCCCACGCGCCAACGACGAGAGAATCGTTGCAGGTTGATAGAGAAAACGAGAAGAGCGCGAATCACAGAGCATTCTTTGGCAAATTAATTCGATTTTTACTGCATTGATGTTTGATAATGCGCAGCATTGAAGAAAACATTTCACAAGTTTATGCTCACGTTTATGCATATAATCGGGCAGATAAATCTATTTTTTCTACAGAGCCCGCACTCCGGGACGTCCACGCGAGTATCGGCAACTCTTTCAACAGCAATGAAGTAGCTGAGTAACACTTGGGTGCTAACTCGCTGCTTTCAACTTTTCAGTCGTTCGATACATCTCTTCGCCTTTATACGTGCGTCTTCGAACCGTCACTTTTTTTCTCATCCTTTTTTTATTCTACTTCGTCTCTGACTGGATCTTACTAGACGTTAGACCTGGCTTGGGTATTAAATTCCCAACAGGATGATCATCATTTTCTATGCTACTTCGTTCACACACATTTCGTGATTACGTGTGTGTGTGTGTGTGTGTGTGTGTGTGTGTGTGAATGTTTTCAAGAGCAGGGAGAACTGTGGTCAGGTAGCTTCTACGATTCTCGACACTTCTTCGTAACAGTGCAGTCCCACGCGTAAGTTCTCGCGATGTGTTACGTTACTTGGTATTTTATACAATGCACTATTTTCTCCCGCCATTTTTGAGCCTCGATCCATAAATCGATTTAACGATAATATGCATTTTATTATTCCTCCATTTGATGCATCGGCCTTTTACCAATCCTATGAATTTTTGTCGGTTAACGAGATTCCGATTTATGAATATACAACCGCTTATTCAGGTGAGATCTTTTAACCAGATACCTGATCCAGCTGTTGTAAACGTGTGTGTCATAAATGCTCATTTAATGCTTGATCGGTTACTGCCTAATTTCCTTCGTAAATATATAGTTGTGTGTGTGGGGGGAGCAGGGGAACTTGCACTTCGAGTCTACGTCTATAAAGATGCTGTATTTTTTGGGATTTATCGATGTGGCACATTTATTCGAGAGCCGTGGAAATTCAAACGTTTTTGTAGCGATTTTCTTACGCTCCATGACAAAAAATGACGTTGACGTTGTAATTCGACGGAAATTCATTTAACTCTTTGCCAAAGTTCATTATTTTCATGCAGAATTACGGTCGGCTTTTGCTGTGAGAAAAATATATTGGCTCGAAACATTTGGAAAATTTTGAATGATTCTGAAGCTGGCAAGGTTGTGATGCAACGAAAAATATTTTTTTTCCATTAATTATTTATTGAATTTCCAAAAATCATGTTAATTTTTCGTTCCCATTGAGTTTTTGGCTCCCCAGAGAAGATCGTTTTATTTTCCAGATCAATAATTATGAGCTCAGCTGAAGAATAACGAAAATTTCATTCCAACGATGGAAACATGATAATTTTGAAAATTCAACAAAAAGTCGATAAAAATAAATATTTTTCGTTGCATTTCAACGTTGCAAACTTCAGCATTATGGTGAAAATTGGATAAACTACAAAGCAAGAAAAGTTACGAGAAAATCAGAGATTCTTGTGTGTTTTTGTTCCGATGAAAATATTTGAATGTCTCGTGACGATGGATTGTTAGTTTGTTTTTTTGTCATTCTGCTCATGGACCTGGCTGGAATGATAAATTGTGATGTTTTATCGAGTTTGATACATAACTCTGGGCATCGGAAATGCAAGACTGCTAGAAGAGCTTCAGAGAGGAATAAAAATGTCGTAGGATCGAATGAGGAGTGTCATATGTCCTTTCTAGCTGACAATAATGTAGGACGTGAGGGATCGCCCAGCGAGATATGCTGCTTGGAAAAATACATTTGGTGTCGTCGGGCACGATTCACGGCTCTTCGCATATGGGCCTAAGGTGTGCGTGATATTTACGCTCGATCAGGTTGATCGCTTTGGACGCACGATTTGGGGAGACCCGGATCGTCTCTTCTATATACGCTCATCAATTCTCGTCTCTTCGTCAGCTCTCATGGGCACACATATAGACACACATGAAATATCGTCTCTTCTTTACTCTCTATCGCTCGCGCTATCGGACATCCTGCGTTAGACACAGGTTTGTACTCTCCAAGGGGGACGAACAAACATTTTTTCCTCTTTGAGCTTCTCCGCGCGTTCTTAACCCTCACATATATTGTTTACATCCATCATGGATTATGTGCTTTCATGCTTGCTGCATTATTTATTACATCAAATAATAATAAAATAATCACAAACTTTTAATCTCCTCATCCAACGCATATCTGCGAGCGTATGAGGACGCGTGAACGTTGTCAGAGGTTTTCCTTTTCGATTCGTGTGTTTTATGATGTCACTGAAGTTCGCAACGTTGAGGTCCAACGAAAAATCCATTTTTTTATTGATTTTTTATTCAATTTCAAAAACTATGACAATTTTCGTATCGATTTTCTTAAAAAAATATCGTTTTATTATTTTCATCAAATATTCAATAAGAATCGGGGAATCTGGCCAAGAAACTTTAGCATCCTTGTTTTATGAAGTTTTTTTTTATTTCTCAAGACGCGTCGCAATTATTTTCCTCGTGGAATCCCGTAAGTATTCTCTCATAATCCTTCGTTGTGGGCAAAGGAGGTTGGCATTGAAATTCTAAAGGACTCCTGTTTTGGTTGCAAATTTAGATTCCACGCGTTAATAGAAGGAGAAAATTTCTGATCCACGTTGTGTTTTTCGTCTTGAGGATTTATCACAAGTTCTAAGCGTTTGAATAATTTCAGCAGGGAATGAGCTTCCTTGTATTTGGCTATTTCATTGAGAGACCATAAAAATGCGGTCACCAGCCGAGTTAATCATGTATCTATCTACTAAAATTTCGACAACGACATCGGATAAACTACGAACATAGTGGTTTTCATTAATTAGTAGGCGTTTCAAATTCGTTGGAATTTTTCGTTGAGCAAAAAATATTCAATTGACTCGAAATGTGAGAGGAGACGAAATAGAAGCGAATATCTTTATGGTCGAGGGGAGAACGAGACGATAGACGGTAGGAAAGAGCCGGTACGATTATTCAATGCATTTTTTTGACACGCTAATGATTTGGAGGATGCTCTCTCGAAAAAACAAAGGGAATTTCCGTTGAAATGTACAAAGTCACGGTACACAGAGGGTCGCCGCGTAGACTTAACTATTCGATTAATTAATCAGACCGATGGAACTTCATTGGAAAGTTTTTTTTTGACAACTGCACATTTATGGATAAAAAAAAAGAGCCATATCCCGCGGCTTGCCGGACATCCCGTGCATATGAAAAACAGATAAACATAAAATAAGGCCGCGGTAACCGGAGGCGGAAATAAAAATGATAACTCGCTTATGCGAGGAGATTAGAGTAACCAGAGGTGGAATTTTTATTAGGCGAATGAAAAGCGAGTCGTAGCAATCTAGCCTTCCATCTTTGGCTGTCTCTCCATCTCCTTACTCGCATTTCTTTCTCTTTCCGAGTTGCTTATGCGTGTGTGTGTATACTACACGATCGCGGAGCCGCGGTCGGCGTGAGCGATAAATCGATCTATTAACGCCGCTGAGCATAATTAATATCGACTAGTAAATTATGCTTCGTGTATAACTTAATATATATATATATATCCATGTATAGATCTGCATAAATACGGACGTGGATACGTTGCGGTGCATTAGTCGCTCACTTGCTCTCATTTGCTGTGCGTATGTAGGATCAAAGCTCAGTCGGGTTTTATAGGCCCAACTGGTATGTATCGCAGTTTTGCACTCTCGCGGTATACATTTAATCGTCTCTCGTGTCTCTTGTGCTCGCCGTCGAGATCTTCGCAGCTACTTTTCCATTTTTTCTTCTTCTTCTTTCGTTCTCATTTTTGTTTTCTTCGTTTTAATTCTTTTTATTCGTACCAGAGAGAGAGAGAGAGAGAGACGCGATGCCACACTGTATATATTCCAACGTCACAGCAGCTCCTACTGAGATAAACACACGCCTATGCCAATACTAATTGCGAGTCAAGAACGCGCCCTCGCACGCGTGTTATTAGTTGCTATGGTGAGATCGTTCATCGAGAGAGACGCAGAGGCTGAGAGAGAAAGAGAGAGAGAGAGAGTCGAAGGAACGACCACGGGATACAAGCGAACTGGTGTACACGTTGTGCGAATGATACAAGCGAGAAATGTGACTTGTAACAATTTATAACGTGTACTGTGTGTGTTGGCAATAAAAATATGGTCAGGAAATGAGAAACATAGGACAATGGAATTCGTTTATTTGAATTTTCGAGCGCTAACTATAATTCTCACGTTTTATACAACGAAACGCTCAAGTTGTATAAATTGAGTTGAAATTGGCACGGAGTTTTATCCCGGGTAGAGATTCGCGGGCACGAAATTTGGAATTCCGAGATAAAAAGTAAAATGACGGCAAGGTCATTAGTATGCATCAATGGCGAAAGGAGCGCGTGGATAAAAAAAAAAGTTGAGGGTTGATCGGCATTCCTATGTCGTCGGGAAGCGATACCGAAGCAGAGAAAGAGGCCCAGCGAGACAAGTTGTGAAAGATGGGATAAGGATTGAGCTCCTGTTGGCCAAATGCGTTGAACGATCCGCAGAGAAAACGTTGGTATTAATTGTAGCTGTATCCGATAAGCGGATAGGTGAGAAATACGCACGAAAAGTTCATCCCCGCAACACCTAATATCTCCGGTAAAAAAAAGATAAAACAAGAAAAGACCCGAGGATTTCTCAGGATCTTCACAAAAGTATGTCCTGCTGCCTGAGACTGTTTTTCTCATCGTTACTCTCCAATCCTCCGAGTGACGAATCTCTCCAAACTCTCTAGAGATATTTCAACATATATTTATCTTTCTGCATCGATCATTCAGTCTCCAAACGCAAATTCATGGCGTTGCAGTGCCCGCGGTATGAGTTGACGCCGGGAAACTGACACAATGCAACAAAACATAAAGCGAAGCGCGCGTCAACGAGTTTGGAGTTTGAAGACAGGCGCGAAAGAAAAAGGCAGAGAACGAGAGGAAAGAGTGAGAAAGATTATGAAAGAGAGCGAAAAGGGAATACAGAATCGGGCATATACCGAAGGATTGTGACGTCCCGTGGAAGCAGGCAGGGTGTTGCGTCTGAAGAGCTCGCGCGCTCGCAACGCGTACATTCCTCGGCACGCGCGTGCTTTGTCGCATTGCTGGATCGCGGACGCGCGCACACGCACTTACAACAGAGCAGGAGAAGAGAAAAAGAATAAAGGAAACGAATGAAGACGAGAGAAAAGCAATCAGAGGATCAGCCACACGCGGCAGAGCCTTCGGACAAAGTGTGTGAGCCTCGTAAAGCACGAGGATCAAAGATCCTTTGATATAAACATCGGTTTACATCGCGATATAATTGTCTACATAAAATTAATGAAAAAGCCCAAAACCAGGGCCGTTATTGGAAAAAAAAAAACAAATGTTTCATCTTGACGGCGTGATTGGAGAAAAAGCGGGACATTCATTCCGTATTTACGGACAAGAATGGAAAAATATGTGAGAAGAAAGAAGATGAGTAGGGTTGGTAAAAGAGAACCCTGGTCGTGAAGGCCACGTGCGGGCGCGAGGAAAGCCGCGGGCAAAGGTAACGCGCGCGCGAGCGCTGCTGCTGCTGCTGCTGCCGCCGTTTTGACCGGTATAGTTTGTTCTGCTGATGCTCCTTCACGAGTCACGAAACGAAAGTAAGCGAAAGAGAAAACAAGAAAGAAGGTTGAAGATGTGGAGGCTAAAGAGAGAGGAGAGCAAGGAATGAAAAGAACAAAGCAACATATAGTAGAAGATGGAAAGCAGAGAAAAGAGTGAGAGGTTCAATCTCCGACGGTGAGGAAAAGAAGAAGCGCAGAAGCCAACCCGCCCCCGGCCGACAAAATGATCAAAAGGCAAATTTCATACATTATTTTCACTTTAATGCTACTGCGCCGCAATTTATGAGAGGGCCCGGATTTATTCGAACGAACGGGAGCACACCAAAAGCGTGTGGTATGCCTTCTTTCTCTCACTCTTTCTTTTTCTCTTTCTTCACCTTTTTGCCCGCGTACCAGCGCGATGCTTCGTACCGAAAAGCCTCCAGAATCAAGCTGGACACTCAACGACCAAGCGAAACTTGCAATACTCGTCGTTGAAGAAGATTAAGAGAGAGAGAGAGAGAGAGAGAGAGAGACGCTGGAAAAAGTAACTTACCGGGTCTGGCGTTTAATCGTAAAAAAAGCTCGCATTCAAAGCTCCAAGGAAAATACGCGACAGGCAATCGTGTCAACAGCTCTTTCGAGATATTGAAAAAGTAAAACCTCCTCAGCGCGTCTTATATACGTTTTTAGAACGGTGCGAGACGCTATAGTAATAACCAGAAGCGATAAAATACCCGAAACAACTATATGCGCGAGTTTTAATGAAAATTGATCGAACAATCACGAGAAAAATTAAAAACTTACGTACTGCTGTCGAATATTCAACGTCGATCTAATCGACGCTTCATTGTACCAGACTCGAGCGTTAATGATAATTAGGGCTTTCGGTATCTTAATGAGCATAGTCCGTACCGCTCGTTATATCCTTCCCATAGAGACAGGCACCAAACGCATGCGCCAATGTGAAAGAAAAATCATCATAACGTTACGATTCTCCATACGTATATGCTATAAATTATACACACATATGAAACGTCGAAGAAACGAACGCCATGATTGCAGGGTTTTGGAAATAACAAAACAAAAAAAAGGTACATAAGGAGCCGACCATTTGCCGTTCTACAGGAATAGAGACGTCGATGAGCCGGACAACAAAGTTGCCGAGTCTCGAAAACTGAGAAAAACGACGTTCATACATGTCGATCCTAATTTCGCCATGGGCACAAATACGAAGCAACAATATCGACAGAATTAACACACAGCTAAGAAGAATCGGACATAAAAGTTGGTTAGAAAAAAAAATATTACGGAGAGATAAGAAAGAGCGAGAAGAAAGGCTTTTTGCACGAGCGACTGGCGGTCGCTCCGTCAATTCTTGGGCCTGAATTACTTCAGCTGGTAATTACTGAAGCAAACGTATGTGGCACTCGAGTCGAAAGTTGTTCTGACGTTGAAACGAGAACCCAAAGGCAAAAGAGCGTGTAAACTGTCCGCGTACTCTATGCGAAAAGAAACGGCATAAATGTTTTGAGTAGCACACGCAGGAGGAGAAAAGAGCGATGGGTCACCCAAGCCGTGACGTCCAAATAATGTGCACGCTCATAATTAATTTAACATCGATCGTAAGAAAAAAAATGGCTTCTTTGCAGCTCCAACGATATACTCGTGTATGGTCGCGTTGAGTAATTAAGAAATATTTTCCAAGAAGCAATCTCGCTTGGTAACGAGTGACGTATAACACATTACATATATAAATTTCCCATACGCAAAAGTGTCGATGATTGCTCTACCAGCCAGTGTAATATTTCCTCAAGAGTTTCGATATACCGTCATCAATCTCCGTCATTAATCACATTTTTAGACGCGGGCTCGTTGCCGATTGGATTACCGAGATATGTGTGCCTCTTTTTTTTTCTTCCTTATTTTTCGACCACTCATCAGAAATATCATGAATGCCAGAGAGCAAGAATAATCCTAATCAAATCAATTTGCATTCCTTAATCCAAAATCTCTTTTGATCGGACTAACCGTATCGAAATAAACTTATTCAACGCGTATCGCATTGTATTTTGATTAAACGATTATTCATTTTTCTAATTAATCCATGTCAATGAAAAATTCAATATTCTAATACAATAATTTTCCTATCACTAATGTCGTCATCTCGTTTGTACCCACGGCACAAGATAAGGCCTTGAGAATCAACACAAAGATTCTGAGCGGCCTTGTGTAAAACACATGTACAATAAAGCGACAAGTTTGTCGAGAAGATTCTTGTATGGTTGGTCAGTGAGCTTGTACTCGCTCGAGCATGAAGACTCGAAGAGAGCAATGAGAGAAGAAAGATGAAAAATAAAGAAAAGCTGTTAAGCAGTGGTCAGGAGGCTCACCATGATAAAAAGGCAAATATGTACTCGCGGATGAATCAGAGAATCCTACAGAAATATGAGAGTAACGAATTGAGAAAAGAGGAAAAAACGTTGGGGCAGTGGAAA
Organism: Campopleginae sp. 14b; assembly: GCA_030522525.1. Classification (NCBI taxonomy): domain Eukaryota; kingdom Metazoa; phylum Arthropoda; class Insecta; order Hymenoptera; family Ichneumonidae; species Campopleginae sp. 14b. Next base: position 131,385 of record JAPYYS010000170.1, read on the forward strand.
AACTGGAGAGCAGCCACGAATAATTAAGAGCAGAGAGACTGAAAAGGGAGAAGCAACTTGGCTATATTCTCTGTAGGTATCCTATGTACGTTCGTATCAATATATGTACATAGAATGAGAGAATGAGTAGCGAAGCTTCGACATACACGGCTTTCTCGGTTGCAATTACCAGCGGAGATTAATAAGTCGATCCCGCGGCGGGAGATGCGAGACAACTCGACAAAGCTTCATGGTTATAATTTCTCGCTCCTTGATTCGCACCCGGTCTTGTTGCTCACGTGGACAACGGTCCGCCATGTTGAAGTTTCTATTATTTTTTATAAAAATCTCGCATGCAAAATACTGCAAATTTAATGAAAAAAAAAAAAAAAAAAAAAAAAAAAAAAAAAAAAAAAAAAAAAAAAAAAAAAAAAACCACCAACTACGCAGGTTTGAATTTCTGATCTCGAAATAGTCGCTTCGCCGAGGATCCACGAATAACATGAAACTTTCCCTCAAACTTGTCCTGGAACATGTTGGCCAAGGTAAATGGCCATTTCTGAATAAGGTAAACGACTACATCTCGCGACGCGATCCCCTCTGTGGAAGAGGAGAATTATAAGGATTATCGTATGTCGTCGGGAAGCTGTTCTCACTCGCTCTTGCTGGCCAAGTAAGAAATTTTAATGCCTTAAATTATCCGGTGGTCCACCCCTAAGGCCGGCCACCCGTAATGATGCGTTTAGTGCCGAACTTTCTCTCTCTCTCTCTCTCTCTCTCTCTCTCTCTCCCTCTCTTGTTACTCTCACTTTTGTGGCTGCGGAGGCGCCATGAAACCCACACCATAGTCGCAATCCTCTTATTTTACCTCCTACTCATGAACCTTTCCGCGACCCTTTCCCTCCTCTCGAGGAAAAACAAAAGAAAAAATGTTGAAGAACGGAAAACAACGACGAAAAATAAAAATAACGACGATAGCTCGGTTTAATGAGCTCCTAATTTTCGTGAAAAAAGGAATAAGGCCCGGCTCTGTGTCATATATACCTGGCTAAGAGCTCTTTCGCGCTCGTCCCAAGAGCAATTTTCTCGCGCGGCCAGCATCATCAGCAGCCAACTTGTTCCCCTCAATGATTAGGATCGCCCCGATAGATTTTGCGAGAAAGCCACTTTGCCAGCAATCTCCTCCAAAAAACCTATAGATCGATTATATACGTCTCTCTTTCGCCAACCGATATCAAACAAAATATTAAGGACCATAACGCTCGTATCCCTACACGCGGTAAAAAATCCTAACAACAACAACAAAAATTCTCGCCATAATCATTCCAAAAATGATATTAATTCCAAGATACAGCTCGTTGCAATTTCGTCTCATTTCTTTTATTTTTATAAACATCGCGAAAATTGTCCGCACGGCGTTGTCGTTGACGCTGCTGTTCGCACTGCGAAGTCGAAAAATTATAAGACACTGAAGTTCGCAACGTTGAGGTCCAACGGAACAAAAAAAAACGTTTTTCTCTTATGTATTTGCTGAATTTTAAAAACCATGCAAATTTTCGTACAGATTTTCTCTTTGGAGGCTGAAAAATATCGTTTCATTTTCCTCGTTAAATATTTCATAAGAATCTTGAGATTCGCCTGAGGAAAAACATGATAAAAAGTACCAAAAACCGTTTTCATATTTTTTTTCACACATTTGAGGCTTTCCTTGATTTTTATCATGACTCCTCTCGATCCCGCTCGTCATCGAACTCGACGACAACTGCGTATGCATCGACGAAATAAAAAAAAAAAAAGAAATGAAAATTAATCATGCCCAGACCCAAAAACTATCTAATTGATTTTCGATTGTCCATGAAGTTTTTATTAAGAGTTTTTAAAAGGGAGATCATCATAATATAGTGGCGCGGTCCGTGAAGCAAATATACAGGGCGATCTCTCTCGATATTTAAATGTAAATGAGGATAACCCGCTCTTCCTGTAATTAATCATAGACACTTGTGATAAATAAGATTTTTTAAATGGCTAGAGCAGTTCTACGATGTAGGAAAACGTAACTTATGATTTTGGTCGTTCTACATAAACATTTTTTGTTCCGGAATGTGAAAAAAGTTTTGGAAGAGGCGAAGGATTGTAGTTTTCGCACGGGGTTTCTATTCCAACGTGGAGGCGACTACGAGAAGGCGTAGAAATGCGTAGTCGAGCCCTCTGGTCGAACAAGGCAGACATTTTTTGAAGAACGTTATGCGGAGATAGAACATATATAGGAAAGGAGGCGGACGACCCTTTGCTTTCTTTCACTCCCTTTTTCTTTTTCTCTGTTCGGCAAAACTTTTCTTTGTCGGTGTCGTTCTTTAAATCTATTTAAAGGGACCACCGAGAGACGGGTGCGCTCTGATTAATAGTCGTGCGGCGGCGCTCTCGTGAATTCAGTGACAGGGTAGCAAGTTGCGCCGGTCAACATTCTCAATGACAGATCGGAGACGCTCGGAGAATGCGACGTCCGGCAAATATGTCCAATTCACACTGATCATCCCCCCCCCCCCCCTCCCTCTTACTTTATTTTTGATCCTTATCTCTCGCCTTCCGCACACCTGAAGTAAGATGGAGTGCGACGTTTCGGGAGAGCTATGGCTTCACGTAAAAACAGCACGAGTATTTAACCGATGTTAATTTACTAAGATTCTTCTCTCTCCTTCTCCATCAAGATCCTATGCTACGAATTCCTTCGACGCGCTATGTACATTCGGTGAAATGAAGTAAAAATCGTTCCTCCGAAATGATAATGACGGAGAAAAAAAAACGGTTCTTCTGAAAATTGAAGAAAAAATGGAACGGAAAGGTCCTACGAAGAGATTGTTCGATGATTGTTTTGTTGCAGTTGCACGCAATGTTCCTTAGAACTTTCAAGAGCGTGCAAGAGTTATGCGAAGCTTTTATTTGTGAAAAAAAAAAGAAAAAAAAACGAGGCGAGAGGGAATGAAAAAAAATGTTGGTCCAATCAGGACACTAGACAATCGACCAAATGACAAGACTATGTAACCGCCAAGACCCAAGCGAGATAATACCTTTGCTGGTGATTTTCGGAATGTGCGGTATTAGTGGGGGAGAGCCACAAGAGCCATCAGAGAGCAACAGCGAAATACGCCAGAACTGAAAGAAACCAATGAAGGCTATGCGGCGTTAAAAAATTGTAGTCACAGCGTAGTCCTCTAGTATAGATACACAAAGAGAGGATAGCCGGCGGCGACTCTCTTATTCTCTCGGGCGCAGAGCGGTAAGGACGCGCGATGTGGTCGGGGGGCTTACCAGGCCCTGTAATTTCGGCCCCCGTAATGGGCGCCCCACTCTCACAATTAGACCTTCCTGCATTCTCCGTCGGGTTTTTAACCGTTCTTTATATATACATGCTCTATACTCTACGCTGATCACCCCACACACATCCACTGAGAGCCCGCGAGAGAGAGAGAGAGAGAGAGAGAGAGAGAGAGACGCGTTTTCCCTTCCGCGTACCTTTTTCTCACGACAAAATGGCGTACTCTTTTTCTCCCCACCATCGCCAATTGTTTCCATCATTATGTCCACCGATGTAGCCTTTAGCCGCTGGCCCCCCTGCCTCGGCAAATCTTGTGATTACTAATCTGCTCCCCGGCGATGATTAAGAAAATAAAAATGAATAAATATGAGAGCGGAACGTGTAAAGAAAAAAATAAGTCTCCCCCGCATGCGGACATCGCGAAGGTGTGTAGCTTCTCTACGCACATCTCTGTTGGGCCTGTAACTTCCTCTCGACCCCCTTAATGCACTTTCTACTGTTCTGTAATTGACATAATTTTGAAATTCTAAGAAACTTTACGACGATCGTAAACGAGAGCAAAAATCGTGTCTCACGAACCTCGAGTTCCTCCTCCCACGAAATCATTATCTCGTGCTTCAGCCAATTTTCATGTTTGCGTGGAAATGATAAAAGCAAAAAAATCTTGCCAGCTGTCTTTATCGAATTCTTAGAAAGCGCATGTCGCATGTTTTATACTCTGCAGTTTAATGCGCTCAAAAAAAATCGTCAATTTTCATTTGCCATCAGTCGTTCACATGTTTCTTTTTTTATCTCGCATTTTTTGTATTTTTTTCAGGCCCATTGGGATGAGACGCGAAAGACGAGGAGGCAACATCACCAGCACACTTTCCAGCTCGGGAATGATCAAGCGGCGTGAGATTCAAAGTCAAGCCATGACCCAATGACGTTGCAGATGATACTTTCATCGTTCTTGCTCTTTCTTCATCTTCTTGTGGTTTGAGCACTATGTCCCTTTCCTTTTTTTCCTCCTTGCCGAAGGTCCCTCCAACGATAATTACATACTATCCTCGAACCAGCGATGACTATGGCTGAGCTCAGCTCTCGGCTAGGAGCAGCGAGAGTGAGAGGGAGAGTGGAAAAAAAGACAAAGGCATTCTCTCGACAGAAGAACAAACTCGTCGATAACAGCGGTGAAATGCTCGCGGCTAAAGAAACGACGTTGATAATCCTCGAGCCAACTAACTTACTCCAGAGTCTCATTCGTCGGAGGACTATGCTCAGGGTCTTTGAATAACGGGCTAGATCTACTCCGTAAGACAGAGTAAGCCCGTAACGTGAATGAATTTTTTCGTGAAATGAGATCCACCAATTATCAACATTTCTTTGCATAGCTGTAGAAAAATTTATTCGCAAATTGCTGCGTTTGATTCGGTAACTGAAATTTCGACTAAAATACACACAAATCCGCGAAGAAAAAATGAGCATGAGACTATAAAGACACTGAAGTTCGCAACGTCGGGCTCCAACGAAGAAAAAAGCTTTTCCTGTTAATTATTTGTTGAGTTTCAAAAACCATGACAATTTTCGTACTGATTTTCTCTTTGGAGCCTAAAAAAGTTATCGTTTTATTGTCCTCGCTAAATATTGCATGTGAATCTTGTGATTTGTCCGAGGAAAAATGGAATTCCGTTGGATTTCAACGTTGAAAACTTCAACATGGTAGACTAAATATTGTTAAGATTAAATTCCTACTCATGTGGTATCAGCAAATTTAATATCCAGCGTGCGGGTCATTCACCGATGATACGTACGAGATTGATCGATTGATCAATGTCGGGTATGTCATCTCCCTCTCTCCTCTTCCCAATCGTATTATTTTTTTTTTTTTTTCATTCTCGTATAGTTTAATCTTTCGAGAGTGCGGCTCTCGAGGCGCTCACCGACGGCGCAAAGGTGAGCTTGGCGTTGACCGCGAGACAGTCCCACGGTGACGTAAGGTATGCCCCGAAGCGCTTAATTCTGCCACACTAATTCGTGAGTGTACCTCGGATATAACCGATCGTTAACGAGCTGCTGTTCGACGGTACTTTCCCGAGCTTACACTTACTCCGAATCTCTGGACTTTCTTCATTAGTCGGTCCGCTTACTGTTGGGTCATTTCAATAATGCCAATCGAAATATTTCCTCCGGTACACATCGTCGTACTCTTAGAAATGGGTCACGTAGAATTTTTCTCTATATCGAAACTCCACGTCCGTGTGAACGAACTCGAGGAAAGAAAAAAACTAATAATAGCCGTAGCGACGCACGTGAATCGAGGAGAATATAACTGGACGAAGTATAATTACATGTATGAGCGATGTGGTGAAAAATGACTCTAGAAAAAAGTTTTCCAGTTTGGAAAGGGGGCCCGCTGCGGGATGGAGAGCGCAGCACATTAGCCCAAAAGTTGCTTTCATTCTGGGGGGGGGGGGGGGGGGGGGAGGGGGGGGGGGGGGGGGAAAAAAAGGGGGGAAGGAACTTCATTGGGGGATGGCAGGGAATGCGGGAATCGAAGACGTTTCGAGGTCGTTTCTGGGCGTGGAAGCCATCTACCTGTACGTCGGGGCTACGCTATACATCAGCCCGGTTGTTTTCTGTAAAACTGCCCGACACTACCGCCCTCTCCTCCTTTTCATCCGCCTCCTTCGTCCTGCGCTCTTCTTCTTGCTTTGCCAATTGTTCTCTCTCTCGTGCCCTTCCCTTGTCCTCGCCGAATTACAGCAAAATCAGAGTCGCGGCAGCCTAATCAGTTGTTAGCCTATTTCGTATTTTGTTATCTTGAGATGAGGACGAGCAAGTGACACGCGGAATGAACCGGAAAAGTGCGACAAAGACGGAGGCAACGAAAGGATAAACAAAGCCCGGCGATTCTGCAGCCTGCAGGGGCCAACTCATGGTCTTGACCGGGGATATTTATGAGGTTGCGGCTTTTCGACTGGCTCGAAACTCTCTCGCGTCTATTCCGCCCTCTCATACTTTTTCGCGCAGTTCGATCGCCTATGTCTGAGGCAAAGCTCTTGTGTGACCTCTGCCAGGTATCTTTCGATACCAGACAGAGCCGACAAATGAAATCGAAAAGGAGAATTCCGAATCTTTAATCGAAAAAGCAAAATTTCACTTAATAAATAAATTGTAAAATTTTTCAGCTAAATCTAATTAGTTTTTTGACCAACGGACATACGCACGGGCGGAATAATGTATGAGCCTGAAGTTTTCATCGACGCAATGCCACAAAATGAAGAAAAAAGAAAAAAAAATCAAAAACTCGTCATTTTATTATTTTACGAATCCATTTTTGAGGTCGAAAAAAGGCAAGAGGTGAATTAAGAGAAAAAAAAATTCTTAAAAAAAAGTGACGAATCATTTTTTTTTTCTTCATTTCGTGGCATTGCGTCGATGCAAACTTCAGGCTCATAATAATGCATGGGAAGCATAAGATGCCGAATTAGATGTTTGCTCTGTCTGTCTCTTAGTCACTCCGCCTCGTACTGCACTCGTACAGAGTGACTGGTGCACCTGTGAAAAGGTGTAAAGTGGCTGGAGAGTGGAAGCAGGGAGCTGAGGTTACGATAGGCTCTCCGATTCGGTTATGTTTCGTTCGGTTTCCCTTTTGTTTTTAGGTTGCAAGTTGGAGCCTGTTGAGTTCAGTAGTACACAGGAGATACATAATATACGATATACAGATATGTACGTATAAATATATTCCGATTTCCCTGGTCGGTGTGCCGGCGGCCGTGCGATTTCCTCCGGTGATCATAGGCGATCTCTCTCGGTTTCATCGGTAGAATCGAGAGACGAATGCGAGGTTTGCGATGTTGGCTTGTTTAAATATTAATTATGTATGCCCGACGGTGTATGCTGCTCTTTTCTGCCGCACACGCACGCCCTTGCATATAAATAGGAGGTCCCGGTATCTCGGTTGAATGCGAAAGAGAGATAGAAATTCAGCAGCACGAGAGAAAAAGATCTTTTCGCTCAAATGCATGCACCCTTTCGCGCCTACCACGCCAACATTAACGCAGAAGATTCGAAAGAGAACGAATTCGCCAAGAGTATCTCTCTGGCATATGTATCGTGGGGGATAAGAGAAGAGGTGAGGGAGAATGCGTGTAAGTGAGACTACGGTACCGTATAGAGTTTTCCGAACGGCCTGCTAGCCGAGCACTTGTACGTCGAACCACAGGGGGTGCCTGTCCTCTTCGATATATTCCATCCTCGCCTCTGTGCTTTTACTCTTTTCCGCAGCAACGAGCACGGCCCGCAGCAGCAGCAGCAACTCTTCCTTTTAGCCCTCTCCGTCCTGCCTCCCTCTGTGTTATGTACTATACTTATCTTTTATTTTTATCCACGGGATTGCCTCTCCGCCAAAACTCCGCTGCTACTACCATCAACGATTGTTGAATTTTCGACAGCCGTATATCCGCAGAGAGGACGGCTATAAACATACCGAGAGATATTCATCGCGCGGGGCGATGAAATAAGTGAGAAAGAGAACGAGGAAAAGAAAGAAAATATAAAAAAGGCGTGAAAAATCTATTGCGCGCGGGATATTCGTGCGTATTCCTCGTCGTCGTCTCGATCGCCAGCATGTATAGCTATAGATTTAACGTTTTAACTAGCGTCACAAGATTGCCCGTTCCTCCCGTACTCTCTTCTTCTATATCTCAGCCTCCTTACCTCTCTCCCTCTCTCTCTCCCTCTCGCTCCGCGTGTTTATTAAGAAAGCCTGTAGTATATATTATCACGTTGTTACGAGCGCGTAGTGCAATGCTGTTTTTCTTATCGTTTGTTGTATATACGAAGTGTGTACGTGTTACATAAATACAAATACGCGTGCGAGCGGTAAAGGCCGCGTGTGCTCTCTCGCGGATGTACTCTCTCGTGATATGTAAATCCAGCTGTGTGCACAATTTGTCCCAAGTGTGCAGCGAAGCTTGAGTGCCGTAAGTCTCCCCGAGGGCATGTGAAGCACTGATCTTTTCTCCATGATGAGATAGAGAGCCTCACGTGAATGAGACAGTGTGCGCGCAGAGTGTGCCAACTATTTAATGGCGTTGCGTACATCCAGAGCGCCTAGAACACCACACCACAAGCTCATATCCCGTGAAATAAAAGGAAGCGATCGAGCAGGCATGATGACAGAAATTGTATGTTAATTAGGGGGTGTGAGTTCATGCCTACGCTTGATAATCCAGAAATACGTATCATTCATTCATCTCTTATATACGCGCATCAATAATGTATGTACGTTGAGATATTTTACTCTCTTTGTAAATCGTCTATATATAAGTATTATCGTCTGCCTAATCGAGGTAATAAACTCGAATGGGTGCGCTCGGACGGAACCCCGCCTTTACGTGTTCACGAGATGAGCATTAAAAACGTATAACGCCTACTCCATAATTGATGATCCTCAACTATTATAACATTCACTGACATCAATGATCTTGGTACCTCACCATTCTCATTCGAGTTTTTGCATACGTTGTATCAACGTATACCGAGCACAATTTCCGGGCACAAAAAAAAACCATTTTCTCTTAATTATTTGTTGAATTTTCAAAACCATGACAATTTTCGTACCGATTTTCTCTTTGAAGCCTAAAAAAATCATCGTTTTATTGTCCGCGCTGAATATTGCATAAGAATCTTGAGATTTGTCCGAGGAAAAATGGAATTTCATTTGATTTCAAAGTTGCAAACTTCGCCATGGTAATATTTTCAAGTTTAGTAAAAAAATTTCGGAGCGGAGACGATTTTTTAAAATCGTGTTAGGCGGAATGCTAGTTAGAGAATTTAATGGGTATCTGCGCCGGACGGAAAGAAAATAGCTGTCGGCCGTTGGATGAAAGACGAAAAGTTATCCCGCTTTCTCCTCGGCTGCTCTCCGCCGCACTGTCCTCCTTCTTCGGGGTCTCTTCTCTTCCAAACTGAATCTCTCCACGAGATAACAGTATACGACGTAGATATACGCGGCGTCTGACCGCCGGGGATGGAATCATGTGGAACCAACAAAGGGGAAAGAAGAGACGAAGCTCGCGGAGGACGACGGAGAAAAGTGAGGACGACGAAGAGGAAGAGAAAGCGCGGATGAAGGCGGCGGCGGCGGCGGCGGCGACTTTTCTTGGTAAATAACAGTCGCGCAAGTCAAGAGCTCTCGACCCTAAGTAAGTGGCGAGGGTAAGAAAATGAACAAGAGGACAAAAGGAGAAAGGAGAATAGAGGGAGGGAGAGGGAGAGGCCGTAATAGTAGAAAAAGAGAGAAACAACTAAAGAATAAAAATAAAAGGAGGGATATCGCGCGGGCGCAACGCGACAACGGCAACGACGAAATGCAAGAGAAGGAAGAAAGAAGAGAGTCTCTCCGTGCTGGCAATGCGGCTCTCTCCCACCGGAGAGGAGGCTAAGAAAGGCAGGAGGGGCGCATTGTGTGTTTCCGAGAACGGTGCCCTTATCGATGGATCTGTCGCGGTAATGAGGTATCAGCCACTAGCAAATAAAGCAACAAGTATAAAGAAGAAGAGAAGAAGAAGGAGAAGAGGAGCCAGCCAAGTGGAGAGAAGACGATGAGGCAATCGAAGGGAAAGGGTGAAGAGCATCTCCGCGAGAAACATACATGGGGACAAACAAGAGAGAAACAGAGAGAGGAAATGCGGGGAGGTGTACCAAGAGCTTCGGAGGAGGACTACCGATACAATGCTTCGATTAAACATTCGCTGCCTAAATAATCAGGCACGCCACAGCAGAGTGCAACCCGCGGTGAAGCTGCTGCGAGATATTTATAGAGAAGCTAAAGGTAAAACAACGATAGAAGGAGACAAATAAAAAGTGGAAGCGCAGTTGCGAGAGAGATGAGGAGGGATCGTACAGAGCCAAGCCGCGATTAATCCGCGCACGGTAACGACTTTCAAGAATTAAAAGAAATCGTCTAATCAGTTGGTGCGATTCTATGTATCACAATCTACGTCTTAATTGTGTGGCTTTTTGGATCATGCAGTCCATTCGAGCAAACGGAGATTCAACGTTAATCCTCGAAGTAAATAATTCTTGCTGGTACCCACGACTGAGCAGAATTTATTCTCGTCCAACAAGATAAATCCTCGGCAGATTTATCCTCTATGAATTTTCTTCCCCGAACAAAATCTCGAACTCGACAATTTTTGGTTCATCGTCTCGATCAACTCAAGGCATAAGGAGGAAAATAAATAAATGTTTGTACCACCAAGAGATGGGAAAACATCGGCGATAATAAAACGAGGATGTGTATAACGTTGAGTTTTGGATTGAGTTATCTGAGCGAAGAAATCAAGCGGTAGCTTACGTCTGCGCGCTCAACTGCAGCAGCTCGTACGAGAGAAAAGGCCTTTGCATTATACACATTCGAAGAAGACACTGAGAGAAAGAAATAGAGTCTCGAAAGGAGCACCATCAGGCCTCCCGTCGCGTTTCCCAAATGTCATGCATAATACGCTTTAAAAAGAGAGAAGATAGAGGCTATGAAGAGAAATGTAAATATTAAGGGGAAAACCGTGCACACCAGGACATTGCGTCGAGAATTATTTTTTTATTTTAAATCTCAAATGATTGTTTTTTTTTGTTTTTTTTTTCATTAAATCCGAATAAAAAATCAAGAAAAATTTAATTGCCACATATTCGGGGTAAAATCTCGCCGAACATCTTCGTCCTGCTCGTTTGTACCTTTTCAACAAATTCATCACGAATCTGTAATTCCTCTATCGCTCTCCCCGTCCCGCCCCAATTTCCTCCTTCTCTTGGTCTCTCGCGAATTAGTTCGAAGAAAAAACGTAGGCCACCAGGCCTGGAGGGAATAACAAAAAGGGACGATAAAAAAAAGTGTGCCGGAGGAAACAAAAAAGAGAAAATCTTCTGAGAATACAGCTGGAGTTTGTGTTGCGAAAAGCAAGGAGAGCTCTATCAGAGCATGACTTCCGAACGTTCTTGCGGTCGTGATGATTCTCTTCTCGTCGAGCACTCTCCTCGTCGAGCAGAGGTAGAGAATTTTCTACCAGGATCTCGAGGACGCTCTTGGGCCCTCTGTGGCACAAAGTCTATACGCAGGATTGCTTCGAGCTGGACTTTTGCCAGGAGAGGAGAGAAGAAGAAAGAGAGAGAGAGAGAGAGAGAGAGAGAGAGAGAGAGAGAGTACGACGGAATGACGACCGCAGCATGACCGTGAGAGCGCATTCTCGTAATTTCAGAATATACCAATCTCTCTTTCTCCCTCCCTCCCTCCCTCTCTCTCTCTCTCTTTTCCACTCGTTCTTTATGTTTCTCTCGTGGCTATAATGTCCACGAAAAGGTGAGTCACTTGTTCCCAAGTGTCCATGAAAAGCGAAAAAAAATTAACATCCGGTCGTGCCCGAGCCCATCGCAGCTACGGAAATGCATCCTAGCCAGTTTTTTTTTTTTTCAAATTATTCCCAAGCCTAATGATTTAATTGTATAATACACTCAATCCTTGTAATTTCGTAGATAAAATATACGCCAAACAACGAGATAACGATAATAAGGATAAACCAGACGCACACAAGGCACGTTGACCCGGCGAGAGTCTCGGAATGAGCCTAAAGTTTGCATCGACGCAATGCCACGAAATGGAAAAAAAAATAGTAAGAAAAAATGATTCGTTACTTTTTTATTAACGTGACGAATCATTTGTTTTTTTTTTTTTTTTAATTCATTTCGTGGCATTGCGTCGATGCAAACTTCAGGCTCATGTCTCGGAACCTAATTTACATTTTTTATCATATTTACAAGGTGTGACGCCGCGTGGGGGACGGATTGATAGGAGAATCAGCCCAGCCCGCCCGTTAAATAGCCGAACAGCAGCATGCACGGAAAGTTACTGCATCACCTGTTTTGTGGATATTTCTGTACACCAGTCACTCTCTGGCTCGACTATCGAGACTCACGCGCGCAATACGTGTGAATTTTAATTTATTTTTAATTCCGAGGATCGTGTTGGTGTATCGAAGCGAGAGTTGAGTTACTGTGCGTGCGGATGTGACGAGGATATGGGGAAAGGAGAACCAACGTACATTCTCAAGGATGTTGCAGGCAAAATCGTAATTACGTCCAATGTTGTTTTGCCACTATTCTGACGTGCTTTTTGGTGATTCTCTCGTCGATGCCGAAGGTTTTGTTGGTAACATCGTAACCGGGGCTGTGTGTAAAATGGGTCACACTTTATTTAGCGAAAGTCATCGAAATGTGGATTATTGCAGCAAAGGGATCGCATTGAAGAGCTCAAAGATCGAGAATTCTCTCGCGAAAGGAGCAACGAAAGGAGTGATGAGTGGCCAGGGCTGTCACAAGACGAAGAGTATAAACGATGAAGAGAGAAAAGAGAGAGAGAGAGAGAGAGAGAGAGTAAAAAGAGAGTGCATGGGGACGCGAAGTGATTTTTGTCGTCGTTTTTTTCCGTGGAACGCGGGGAATTGCCTTATAAGTCTTCCCGTGGTTGGCTTAAAAAAACCTGAAGGCGGGAGGAGAAGAAAGACAAGGAAGAAGAGGGCAAAGAAGAGGGTACACGTGGAGACGTATATACGGGGAGGAAGAGGAAGAAGAAGAAGAAGAAGAAGAAGAAGAAGAAGGAATTCTCTCTTTCTCTGGCTGGCATACACGCAGCACACAGTTCACGAGATCTCTTTTCTCTCGCTCGCTCGTTCCTCCTTGAGCTCGGTCTGTTGCAGCGTGAATCGGAAGAGGAGAGGGCCCGCAGATGCCGAAAATCCTGCTGCAATGCACGAGAAGTTCTGAAAGAGGGTTCGAGTCGAATCAAGTTGAATGTTTGCCCAGTACACCAGCCAGCAAGCGTGTATACTGAGGAGGAACAACAACCACCTTGATATATCCCTGGAGCAGTGAAGAAGACGTGCCTGGTCCCGCAGCGGGTAACAGCAAAGACGCCAAAGAGCGAGAAAAAAAGGAAAGAGAGATAAGAGATAAGAGGCATAGAGGATTTTGCTCGATTGGTCTCAACACAAACGGAGAAAAGACTGAAAGACCGGAGATGGCAAAGAGAAGAGAGAACCATATGTTGAAGTTCACAACGTTCGAATCCAACGAAATTCCGTTTTTCTTCGAAAAAATCCCAAGATTCTTATGCAAAATATTCAGCGAGGACAATAAAACGATAATTTTTTAGGCTCCAAAGAGGAAATCGGTACGAAAATTGTCATGGTTTTTTTAAATTCAACAAATAATTAACAGGAAAACGTTTTTTGTTTTTTCGTTGGACCCCAACGTTGCGAACTTTCTTGAAGACAGACCGCGACGAAGATTTAACGAGAAATAGAGAGACCGTGAGAGAGACGGAGACACATTGCCGCCGGAAAGGCTCATTCAATTTTTCGCGTTTAAAAATCAAACGCACAAAAATTCTTGAAAAATTTCTCCCAATTCTATTCTTCATGTTCCTCAACTTTCTCACTATCGGTTAGAGCATTTATTAGGGAACCGCGTGCACACTAAAGATATACCTCCGATATCACAGACGTCAAAGTACGAAACGGAATAAAGGGAAACGAAGAGGCGCGGAGAGGGCAGACGGAAAGGAATACAAAATGCCGATTGTTCCTGAAGAAGATCCGAGATATCAGTTATCAATTAACGAGAGAGTACCACGGAAGCCCGGACGCCATTTCTCTTCGTTCGAGACCCACTGTTTGGAGGCTTTGGTTGTCGTGGCAAGATCACAACAAAAAGAGAAGAAGAAGAAGAAGAAGAAGAAGAAGAACGAGGAAGGTCCTGGATGGAGGAACATGATCGAAAGGGTATGAGAGGGTCGACTGTGATGCCAGACTCGGTAATTTAGACGGCGGTCCACTCGATGGGCATTGGTTTTCGCTCTCTGCAAAAGAGGGCTGATCCGCTCTCCATTCTCTCCGTGCTCGTTCTCTTCTTCCTCCCTACATCTCTGTGTGGACCGGACGAGAAAGCCGCGGATCTCCCAAAACCGTTTTCTCGGTGTCGTGGAGATGCACACAATCTCTTTTATGGCGGAACACATTCTAGGGAGAGGAAAGAAGCGAACGACAGCTCAAAGAACGAAAGAGAAAAAGATACGTTGCGAGGAGAAGCCAAGAGGTAAAGAGAGCAAAATATACGAAAGAGATTTCTAGCGAGAGGGAGAAAGACTTTTCGATCCCCGAAACAAATCCAAAGCGGGCAGCTCCCGCTTTACTCTCATCCTCCTCCGTTTTACCTCGGCAGAGTTAGCTTCGCAGTGCGAGTGAAAAGCTTCTCTTCGTTGTTTCGGCCGTCGTCGCGTCTTCTCTCGATTCCGCCGGTTCTCCGCCGACGAAAGAGACTTCGGAGGCCCGTAAGCAACCGCGTCTCTTGGCCACGCTCATGCCAACGACGAGGCCCTTTCCGCCTGATCTACTGTTGCTCCGCTTTTCCTTTTCGCTCAACTCGACAATCGCGCTGGCTCTCTCGCCCGGCACCGCCTTAAGTATATTTACTGTCGGCGCGTCAAACCGTCAAGACGATCTCCCTGGCGGTACACCCTCGTGCACCGGAGCCTTCTTATATTTCATTCGCGTTTCAATAATTCTCTCTCTTTCTTTTCCTTCTACTCCCTCCCTACCACGCTGAGTCTTATATGTTTACCGAATGACTCCTCGGCCCAAAACAGTCGAATATACACGGAGACGCTTAGAGAGCGATTTCTAGACGTCAAATTCATGAAATCTTTACCGGCATTACCGTCTGAACGTGGGCCAAGTTAAAAAAAAACTAATAAATTCGTACCTGATGTGCAATTTCAAATTTATATACGTTTTTATATCCTCAGAACTCCAAAAAGTATATAAAATCTATCAAACATTGACATTCATTGAATTTTACAATAACAAATAACGAAATCAATTGGCCTTTGCCGTAAAGCGCACTGCGGAGTGAAAAACGAACAACCGATCGGAGATAAGAATTTTCTGAGTTTACCTTGACCATTGCCGACGTGGGCTCATCGTAGACCAACTTTGTTCCATTGGACACGCCCCCGTGGCATTTTCTTTCTCCCCCGGGCCCTTGCGAACCCAAGCTCTCGTCAGATCAACTATTTTCTGTTTACACGAAGAAATTCCTTGAAAAACTCACCTGCAACACACAAAATGACGATAAAGTTATACACGAGTTGTATGAAAAGGAAAAAGTGACGGTGCCCATAATAAAAATTGAATAACCAACGAAAGATTTCAATGAATGATTAAGAAACCATGTTGAAGGAAAAATCTCAAGATTCCTATGCAATATTCAGCGAGGACAGTAAAACAATATTTTTTTAGGCTCCAAAGAGAAAGTCGGTACGAAAATTGTCATGATTTTTTTAATCCAACAAATAATTGACAGAAAGACGTTTTTTTTTTCGTTAGACCCCAACGTTGCTAACTTCAGTGTCTTTCAATTTTAGGCAATCTCACTGGACAGAATATTCACCTGCGAATTGAAAAAAAAAAATCATGTTACGTGAAATTTTATGAGCCTGAAGTGTCCATCGACGCAATGCCACGAAATGAAAAAAAAACATGATTTGTCACTTTGTTTAAGAATTTTTTTGTCTTCATTTGCGTCTTGTCTTTTTTGAACCTAACGAATGGATCCGTGAAATAAAAAAGTGACGAATCATTTGTTTTTTTTTTTCATCAGGCTCATGAAATTTTGTCGGTGAAAATGAAAACGAAATCTCATCAGAGAAATTCGATGAAAAATTTCGTCGAATTTTCCAAATGGAGATACCGCCGGACTATTGAACTTTTATCTTGGGACTGTTGATCAAAAACGCTGCAATAGTTATAACATTTTGGGGATGGCTCACTCGAGGTGTATCAAGCTGTAAATTGCGTATATTTTCTTCTTGCCCATGGGGTAGAGAATCAGCATCTCGAGCAATTTTCATGTAGCCCATTCATTGATGCAGCGGCTGCAAAGTGGCGCGAAGGGAGGAACTGATAAGAAATAAATCTGTACGTGCGAGGACAAAAGTCCAAGTGCGCGGCATGTTAAAATACAATGCGCGAAGAAGAAAGGTAGCAAGAGATGTGGAAGGGCGAGGAGGGGGGAGAGAGGAAGAGGCTCGATTCTTTTCTCCGCGAAATCAGAAGGACGACAGGATTCTGCGAATATCTGGTGGTGCCGGTAACCAGCAACGAGAGGATGCCGGCAAACGAAGAGACAAGCCGAAAGGGAGAGTCCCGCGAAGAAGCTCGCGGAATAAGAGACAGTGGGTATATGTATAAGCGTTCGTTGTCGAGTGCCAAAGTGCTAGGGAATACAGGAGACGAGGAGAAAGAGGTAGTTGCCTCTTGGAAACGGCTTCAGCCTCTTGCGGCGAGTTCCGGAGGGACGAGGCTCGGTCCTCCTTCATCTGTGTCTTGTTCCCCTTCTCCCTTTTTTTCGTCTGTATGTGTATGTACGATTTTTCGACTTCTAGACCAGGTGGACAAAGTTTCTGGTGCACACGTAGGTATCGAGGTAAGACACAGTTGGAAAATCACGAGGAATGAGAAAGATCGACTGGAGGCACCGTTTGTGCAGCCCGTACATCAGCGGCGAAGAAAGTATCGATCGGAGAAATGAAGATTCAAGGAATCGTCCATGCATTTACTGCCGCTGCTGCTACGAATATCTCTTGGAAACCTGTTGAATAGCCCCAACATTTGCGCTTCGAGATCCGGAGCACACACGAAGAGCAATAAGCTCCTGTTGCTACTCTCGTTGTCCGCTCTGGAAATCGAAGAAGCGCTGCAGAGAAGAGGAATGGAGCGCGAATCGTCCCAAAGCACGAGAACCCACTGTGAGATCAGTCTTTTGGAGTATGTGTGTGCGTCTCACGTTTTTTTCGGTATAAATTTACATTGAGAAGGGGCCTTGGAGACCAGGACAATAGGTTTGAAGATTCGGCTTACCGCACAGCTTCTCGCATTCTGTCCTCCTCCCCGTCTCTCTCTCTCTCTCTCTCTCTATATTTACTTGATCTGGAGCGAGCCCGAGGGGGCGCGAGTGTTTCCATTTTTGTCGTTCTCTCTTTTCCTTCATTTTTTATTCCAAAAAATCAAGCGAATATGTTATTCCACGTGGTTGTTTAATTTTTAACGAAATTTTCCGTTATCATTGCACGCGTTACGATGCGATATGAGCAAAAAAGCAAGAGCCGTGTCGCGAGAAAGCGTAGAGTACGCAACGTCTTTGAACAAATACGTACGATACACCGATACAAATACGTCTACACCGGGAATATGAGTCGAGAGAAAAAACAAAGAAAAGGAGAAAAAACGATTGTGCAAATCCTGACGTGTGTTTCCTCGAGGTAATTTACAAATATCCAACTAGGCCACGTGTGCATAACCAATATACATATGCAACTGAATGAGCCCTCGACTTACACATGCATAATAACACGGGAACCGTTTTGTTGTTGATCTTTACAGTCGAGACACCCGCCCAGCCTGCATACGAATCATCTCATTTTGTACAAAATTTTCTCGGACTTTGCCTCCATCAACATATATTTCTGCATATACATCGCACGAGAATTAGGCTCGCACTCACTCCAGTATTTTAGCGACAGTTGGACAAAACTTTCCGCGAAAATACCTCGTTGCATGTGTCCATGTGTGAATATTTAAAAAAAACGTTCATGAACCGGAGGAAAAACATGTTAAGAAGGTTGGCGACAAATGGCGACTATACGATAAAAATTTCGAAATATTTGGGGATAATATTCTTTAGCATCACATAAGATGACAAACTTTTTTTTCTATTTTTCGTCTGCATAGTTGTCGAATAATTCGAGTTCACACATGCTAAAGATATGGCTATATATTTATCTGAATCCTATATGCTTATGCATGCAAACTCTGGTGTTCGATATCTCGAAAACTATGCGAAAGGAAAAATGTTGAAAATTTTTTCAATTCATATTTAATGCCAAAGAGTATGCTCACGAAATTTTATCAAATTCTAATTAGTGCTTAGAAGTCGCCGTAGTAACGTCTTGAAATTTTTCTTTCTCATACGGGCGTTTTGAAATTATTAAATGGATTTCCAATGAGAATAAAAATGTTTCATTGTGTTGGACTGTTTGATGCTTTGGTAATTTTGAGTCATTTAATGAATGCATGGAGGTGTCAATATATTTATATTTAAAAAAAGAATGCAACGAGAGCGGTGCAAAAGTTTTTGCCATGGTGTACGAACGGCGGATGGCTTAAGCGAAACAAAGATGTGTAAGACGTATCTGGGCTGACTGTTCAAACGCCCTTTTGATTATAAGCAATAACCATGTATGAAAGTTGAAATACATGCGGACGAGGATCGCGTGCGCCCAAGTCAGTCATCCAGAGAGCCTGGAAACAGAAGCGACTTGGCAAGGCTGATGGTGAGAGAAGGCCTGGTGGTAAAACGGGCCAAAGGACGGGGGACGAGAAAAAGAGTAGAGGTGATGTGTGACGAAGAGGAATAGGTTAGAAAGAAAAAGGAAGGAAGAGACAAAATGACCAACAAGAGAGAGAGAGAGAGAGAGATCAGCCTAAGGCTGTACCTAATCAACATCGGTCTAGCTTCTCTCTCTTTGCTTTCCTGGACACACAAGTACAGGAAGACAGAGAGAGAGAAAGAGAGAGGGAAGCACACACTCTGTGGTTCGTGCCGTCTTGGCGATGACTACGAGCATTCTCCACGAATAATGGACGTTCCAAAAATGATAAAGCTGGCCCCTCAGTTCCAGGTCCATTTTTTTTCTCGTCTTTCTCCACTGTCCGTCTTGTTCTTAATTTGTTTTATTTTTCTACCTTGGTAAAGCGATGCAGACGTGTTATTGATGGATTTAACGAATTTTCAAACATGTTTGTAAATAATTGCTTTCCTCGTGAGTTTCGCAGCGAGTTCATTTACATTAGGATTTTTCTCTCTTCTCCTCTCTTCGCTTGGAGAATCTTACCCCTTCGAGGAAGGAGAGAATTGTTAAGACAAGGGAATAAAAATGTTGAAAACACCTGGTAACCCGATACTGTATAAATTCGATATCAACACATGAAAGGCACCCCCACATTCACGGCCCCGCATTATTTCACCAGGCCCGGTTCATATTTTTCTCTCTTTTATTTTCTCTATCTTATTTCTACGGCGAGAAGATCTCTCATCATATGTAGTACATACTACGCACGTCATATCTTTTTTTTCGATCGCTCCAAGAAACTTCAGATGATATATTGGTGCTGAAATTTCAGCCAAAGCTTTTTTTGGCTCGACACGTATGAGCACACTTGGACTTGAGAGTGCAGGCATTGTGTGGAATCAACACTACTGCGGAAAGTAATAAGTTTGTACGAGCCTGAAGTTAGCATCGACGCAATGACACGAAATGAAGAAAAAGCTCGTCACTTTATTATTTAACGAATCCATTTTTGAGGTGCAAAAAAGGCAAGAAGCAAATTAGAAGCTGAAAATTTGAAAAGAAAAATGAGATAATTTAAGGTTTTTCCTTACCGAACATTTGAAACAGTATATATTCAATTGTTCAGTGGTATTTCCGTTAACAATGTGACGAGTGAAGATGTTTAGCAAAAGAGCTAAACATTATCGTCGCCCCCGCAGATGCCGCCTCCCCTCCAGCGGTATTAACGTGCGCGTGGGACAACGACTCGTGACGATATTAAATAACAGACGGGACCGCTGCCATATTTCTCGCTCACTTGCACTCGACGCCTCAAGGTCGGTTAGGTGGGATATATATTCTCATAGCCCGGTGGGAGGAGAGTAGCGCAGCATCTTCGAGCCTATAAAATGGCTCTCTTTGGGCATCACTCGAGCACTTTCCTACGACACGACTTCAGAGCGTCTCTGCTCGTGTATCTGTGTGCATCTATCCAAGTGTATCAGTGTTTGGCTCGCCGCATTGTCCGGAGTTCATTCCGCTTGAGAAATTATGACACACACGATATCCCCAATCTTTTCCTCTTTTCTCTCTCCCTCTCGCTCTTCGTCGTCTCTCGTTCTCTGTGTCAGTACGTCCCCTTGCCCACAAATATCTAAGGCAACGGTACTTCGTGCGCGAGATCGGAACCAGAGAGTCCAAAAGACTCTCCAATGCACTGATTAACACGAACTATTTTTTTTCTACATAATTAATTATACGCGCGATGATTGTAATCCATTTTCACTTTCATTTCCACTTCCTGCCTGCTATGGAGTTTGTCCATAAGTCTACGGTACAAAAGACTCTGTATCGACCACTATAACGGAACGTACGACGTCGTGAAAAGAAAAAAATTGTTGGATGAAAGAAAAAGCGAGAAAATCAGGACAAACTATTTTTTTTTGTATACCAGGGAGTAAACGACCGAGTCTGCGGCCACGATGCAATAATCGAAATATTGTTTCTCGGCGTTTCCCATTCGATGAGCCCTTCCCAAGTTGAATAACTACACCGAAGAATCATAGATCCCTGAATGATGCGATGATGTCGGTGTTTATGTATGAACATCTGGAAGAAAAACATTTTTCGTTTCCATCTCGTGTAATTTGGTAGAGAATAGTAGAACGAAGAGTACGCGGTATTGCTCGCCGTCTATGTATGTTCGTTTAAATGTCAGAAAATAGCAATGCAGCTGGGGATAATACTGCGTGCCAATAGCTATGATCAAAATCGATATTCCACGTCTCTCGTAGCATGATTCTTGACAGAAGACCTAGAGAGGCTCGTGCGCTGAGGCATCCGTGTATGTGCATGTGCATTTACGTCTATGTATGCACACTTATCGACACATTACGCGTACGAATGCATATGTATGTGGCAGGAGGTTTACTAGGAGCAAAAGAGAGTCTGGGTGATGAGAGATCTTCTTGGAGGCCGTGGGATAACGAGCGGAGAAAGAAGAAGAAGAAGAAGAGAAAACAGTTAAGGAAGAAAACGGCACAAGGATTCTCGGTAAATATGGAGAGATATCCGTGAGCATTGCCAACTCCATTCAAACTATACATGGTACTATATAACACGTTATGCTACTATATCGCGAAAGTGTGCTCGCTTATACAGATATATATTAATGGAAAAGTAAAAAAAAAAAAAAAGCGGAGTGTGTGATGGGCTCTCGCACATACAGATGAGAAAGATTTTACCCTCCTGCAAAGTAATATCCTCTCGCTGCATGTGGTCCATACCCATCTGTGTGTCGCTCTCTTTTTCTATATCTCTCGGAGCGCGTTAACCTCGGTCAACCGATGTTTTTTGTTTTTTTTTGTTTATTCAATTCCTTCTCCGATCGTGGCTGTTATCGCGTAACAGAGAGATTCGGAGGGTATTGATCCGGATAGGGCCATCTTTTCCGCCGCGAGCATTTGACACGGTGAGAAAAAGAGACGAGATCATTTTCTTGCTTCACTAAGATATTTTCCTTACCGCTCTCTATCCGAATACCGAGACTCGAGACGACTGGACGACGTCGAGCAACGAACGACCGGGATGCATTGATTTCACGCGCTATTTTCATTGGCGTTTCCGTCCAATCAGCCAAGCATTTATTTAAGTAGAGCCGGGCGTTCGTCTGGACTGATGTTTTGAATCGATTTTCGTCGGAGCGCGGACGGCTGAATGAACGCGGAAGGAAAATGATTTTTCGAAACGTATCAGTCAGGCAAGAGCAGAGTTTCGAATATGAAAATTTCACAGTCTCTATACGTACGTCTTTGGAATATTTATGCTCCTTGTGGTTTAATCGATTCTCTCGCTCATTCGCTCGATCTTTTGTCTACACTGTATATGCAATACGGTACCGTTTGCTCGTAAGTACTGCTGGCACTGCACCGGAGAATGTCCGTGACAAGGCGTGGGTTCGAGTCTTACCAGTACAATGTGTATGTGTATATATTTGATGAACACGGTGAATACTGCCTCCCAGACAATAGATACATGCGCACGCATAAACGCGTTCTCGCTACGTACCCATAGAGTAGACGAGACATGCATGGACCACGGAGCCACTTTTTTTTAACAATCTTTTCTTTCTCGTCGTGTACGCCAGCTCACTGAGCTCAGTATGCTCGGTATATCCATACGTATATGTGCACGTTGTATAGATTATATACGAGTGTACATAATATCTCATAATATAGATATAAAGGAGCAGCGAGCAAGTTGCGAAAAAAAAGCCTCCATTTTTTCGTCACTGCGCAACTCGAAGATGACAATGGGACTGAGGATACACCCAAACATTACATTAAAGATGTATGAGCTTGTTAACACATGAGATGCTGGCTTTTTATTAGATTTGTGGTCCACGTTTAATGCTCGCTGCGTCATTAACGCTTTGAGGATCCTGAACAATCATCATCTCGAGGAGATATTACGAATTGGGAATTACATTATTTTCTACTGAATCGATGACGAAAAAAATATTGTCGATCGTTTTACAGGGAAAAGTAAAGAAAATGTGGAATTTGATGGGATTTTTCTTGACATGGACAACTATTTGACGGAAAATATTGAAGAAAATCGAAACCGCGAGGTCACGGGTCAGGAGAAACGGCTATCTCTCCCTCTCTCTTTCTGCGTCTATGAGTGATGGGGGAGAGTATGTATATTTATGCAGATGCACCAGCCCACGCGTAGCTTTCGATACTTCAATGAGTCGATTGTAAACACAATATTCCCTGAATATATCAGACATATATATTAATAAATGGGCAAGTATAGGTGCACACATGCGATCATCGCGACCAACCAAAGTCACATTGCCATGTTGAACCCTCGGAACGCTTTGCAACGTATCCTCCCCTCTTCGCATTTACATCTTCGTCCTTCCCGAGCGCATCATCGTCATCATAATCATTGTCATCTCCATCGCCATCATGATCGTTCTGATCATCATGTTCATCGTCATCACCATCATCAAACTTGATTATATCCTCGGATCAACTCAACGATGTGAAAATTGATTTAAGGACATTTTTTTTTCTTTCAATATTCTTTATGAGTCTGAAGTTTGCATCGACGCAATGCCACGGAATGAAAAAAAAAACAAAAATTTCAATGATTTGTCACTTTTTCATTTCACGAATACATATCGTGAGGTCCAAAGAAAGCCAAGAGGAAAATTAAGAAGAAAAAAAATCGAAAAAAAAGTGACGAATCATTTTTTTTCCATTTTGTGGCATTACGTCGATGCAAACTTCAGTCATATATATTTCTTGGGCATATTTTAGTGGCTTCGAACTTTTTCATTCAAGATTTACTGACGGAAGAAGCAAATTTTTTCTGTCGTCAATTTACAGATCTCAAGTCCCATGATCGTATTTACTTGCATCGTAAAAATTATCCGTTCCAGGCTTATGGAGCAGTCTCTACGATGTTGAAGTTTGCAACGTTGGAATGCAACAAATTTTATTTTTTTTTCTTGAGTAGATCCCGAGATTCTTATGAAATATTTGGTCAGGAGAATAAAACGATTTTTTTTAACGATCCAAAGAGAAAATCTGGCCGAAAATTGTCATGGTTTTCGAAACTCGACAAGAAATTAATAGAACAAGTATTTTTCGTTGAAGCCGAACGTTGCAAACTTCAGTACCATCAGCCTCTAGTCTCCGGGGTCCTGACCCGAACTAACTATTTAGAAACCATAAAACGATGAGGTTCCATATAGAATTGAACTTAATCGTAAATGGCAAGAAATTCTCACCGCGTGAGGCGAAATGGTCGTTCGCAAACTCAGCCAACGCGAATATTGTGACAGAATATGAATGAAAAATAAAAATTTCATGTTACTTACATTAATTTGTAATATTCACCACGTCCAGACAATAAATATTCGATCAAGTGGTAGTTGAATAATAATCCGTTGACTTGTCTAGACATAGGATTGGATTATTTGCATTCGGTGTGTTTTATTGTTTGGCTGTATTTTTATGGAGCTAATAAATAGTGGAACGACGACGTGTGCCTTGAGAATCTATAAAATCGTTCGGTTAAGGATCAAGTAAAATTAATCAGCGACCCGATAGTCGTGCTACTCACACTGCTATTTAGCGATTTAGTTCTCCCTCGGTCCCCTGAGCAATGGCACAGATACGAAAACCATTAACCATAAATAAAAGAACATGAAAATCGCTCGCGCGTATATCGTAGAACAGTGAAAACAACGGTGAGCAACATTGCAAGAAGAATTACTACGCGAAAGTACCGTACGATTCCTCAACCGAGGCTGGAGCATCTCTAATAGTCGAGCGATCATATAGATTTAGGAACACGCGAATTTACAATGCTATAAATTACGGAGAAGGCTACGACTTCATCAAGACGCAATTTTACTATCGATTCTCATGAAAATTATTCCGATGACATGAATAACTCGAGGAATTCTGTATTTTGCTGGCCGCGACGAATACTAATGTCTGGACAATCGAGGGCAATAACAAAAGTTGTCAATAAGACCCGAGACAAAATGACATTGAACTTGGCATCGTTGAGGTCCAACGAAAAATGCGTTTTTGTATTAATTGTTTTGATCAATTTGAAAAATTTCGATCATTTTCGTACCGAAAAAAAAGATCATTTCATTGTCCTTAATGAGTCTGAAGTTTGCATCGACGCAATGCCACGAAATGAGATAAAAAAAAATGCTTGCTCACTTTTTTTCGAATTTTCTTATCTTAATTAGCGCATTTTTCCTTTTCTGGACCTCGCAAATGAATTCGTAAAATAAAAAAAGTGACGAATCATTGTTTATTTTTTGTATTTACTTCGTGGCATTGGATCGATGCAAACTTGAGGCTCCTGTCCAAATTTTAGATAAGAATCTCGAGCCATTGCTCGAAGAAAAACAATAATTTGGTTGCATTGAAAAATTCCTGAGCCTGTGTCTGGGCGGACTCGAATAATTCTTGACGAATTCATCGATTTCGGGTTTCGATGATCAAGTGTAACGTCCGGAGGATGTGCAGGAGAATAGTGGTGCGAACTGGTGAATACGCGCGGTGCACACAATCGACTAGCAAATGAAAGCGTATATGCAAAAGCACGAGAGGCTCATTGCAATGTACGGAGTTAAAAGAGAAAGAATGCGGTCCACCAGGCCAGAGAAGCAAAGCAGAATCTTAGCGACCGAAAGATCCGTTGTTCATGGATCGGTGGTGCTGAACTCGAAGGCGAAAGAAAGAGAGAGAGAGAGAGAGAGGCAGTTTAACAACGAGAAGAAGAAAAAGAGTAAGAAAGGAAGGAGGCGGAGGAGGAGAAGAAAGCGGAGGTCGGGTGTAGGTACCTACTTCTGATTCTAATTACCTTGAGTTACGAGCGGAGGAGCGGCCTCGCCAATTCCCTTTCGCAACACACATCGACGAAGCTTTTCTTGCCAAGCAGGCAGAGCCTCCACACGCCGTAATCTTAACGCTCGCACGAGATAGTAATGTATATAAATATATAACAAACATATATCCATTAACCGATGAGTAACAAAAAGGCGTAATCCCTATGAATTTCTTTAGTAAATCTTAGCAATTGCGTCTTTTTTATTTACGATACAACGTACTCGCGAAACTCATGTGGTATCGCGGTTATACACACCACACACTTTTATCCAACGTACTAGACAAGAGTGTATGCGGTCTCGGCGAGAAAACGCACGCGTGTACGTTCTCCGATGTTCCCTGATCGGAGCCAGACGTTTCAAAAATATTCACATATACACGTGTCTATGTACTTATGGGTGTATATATTTGTTACGCTCGATGTTGGCTCCTCCAAGCGGTCGGAAGATACTCGATACCATTGTGGAGCGATGGAGCTGGTTCGCACTCGCACGCGTCGCATTTTCTTTTCTCTATAGATATTGTGACATACAATGTTACAATTCCTACGTATCTACCGGATGTCCCACGATCGCTGACTCCAAATATAAACGTATTTTCAAAACATTTCCGCTCCCAAATGATTTTTCATCAGTCTGGCTTGCTGATTAGTTATTAATTATTGAAT
Source organism: Campopleginae sp. 14b (assembly GCA_030522525.1). NCBI lineage: Eukaryota > Metazoa > Arthropoda > Insecta > Hymenoptera > Ichneumonidae > Campopleginae sp. 14b. The sequence goes on from JAPYYS010000170.1 coordinate 157,694, forward strand.
ATCACGGAAGTACGCTCATCGCCTAGCAGATAATTAGCGGCATTGCTGCCGGCGAAGGAAACCCATTCAATACAATAAGTTTAAAGGATAGAGACTCGAGTGTTCGATCTAAAACTCGACCAGACCTCAACTTTACATTCTCAAGCATATTGGTCCCCGGACACCCTGTACATGAGCATGTGTACGTCTTTGTGCGGCAAAGAAGCAAAGATACTCGGACCATTGGCTCCCAAGGTGGACGAACCCTCATACCTCTCATACAGACTAGCTATCTCCGAGACGTCCTTGCACGCAAACCAAGTCATCAACCGTTTTCTCTTCCTGTGTCTCTATTAATTCGTATTACTCGTTTTGCGAGGGCGCGATATACATATATCTAGCAATGGTATTTATGAGAATATTAGATACATTATACCGCCTCCCGAAGTGAAAATTCCCACCAGCAAAAGCATCTCAAATATCCATTTTTTTCTAACTCGAAAGCAATGAAATTTAAAACAAATAGAGTGTGTTCAAGTTTTGTTTTGCATCGACGCAATGCCGCAAAATGAGACAAAAAAAAAAGATCCGTCACTTTTTTTTTTTACGAATCTATCGGAGAGAGGCAAGAGGCGAATTGAGGAAAAAAAATCGGAAAAAAGTGACCGATCATTTTTTGTTGTTTTTTTTTTTTTTTTCATTTCGCGCCACTGCGTCGATGCAAACATCAGGCTCATCAAAAAGTCCACAAGACTGCAGACAAAAAAATTGTCAGCCATACGATCGAGATTGAATTTGACCGACTGGGGAGGCTGCGCGATTGGGAGCACATCTCTCGACGATCGTCCAATCAATGGCCAATTACTGTGTTACGAGGGAAATGAAATGAGAGGGGGAGAGAGAAAGAGAGGGAGAAGAAGGTGCATGAATTTTTATTTTATTTTTTATAACAAGCTTCAAGTTTTATACTCCGTAATCCCGAGTTCTGTGGGCAGTCGTTGTATATATTGCAGATCGGAAGATAGAGATTGAGAGAGGGACAGTTACCAAGAGAACGAGCCCAAATAAATTCTCACCGCAGAGTGATCCGTAAATACATGAAAAAAAAAAAAAAAGCATGCATACGAAAAAAATGTGAGCGTGCGATAAAAAGAGAGAGGATTCAAGGGAATAAGGGAGAAGAGCGATATTATTTTCGTCGTAATCTTTCAAGTTTCCCGGGAACATCTCGTAAAAGATGCAGAAGTATAGAGGCGATTGAAGATTACTCATTTTACTTAGACGCAATTCGAATTCACTGCTCTCTCACTTCTCCCTTGTCTTCATCACGTAAAGGGTGGTCCAGAGAAATTTTATTCTCCATTCGAATGTGTATATAATATACGTTCGCGCTATTTACGTTTGAGTTAGTTGGATCATTTGGCTAAAGTGCGTGCATATATAAACTGTGCACCAGACGACAACGACTTGTCCTGCTGTGAGAAAGAGCAATAAAAGAAAGGACGATAGCGCCAAGATTCTCAGGGCAAGAGAGATGTATCACTTCGTAAACGAACCGTTCAGATAACATTATTCAGCCGCAAACGCTATTATCATTATTCTCCTAATCGTTTACCAACCCATGACTCTTTTCCACTCTAGCAAAAATTAACGCGAATAAAAATGGATGAATCAATAATAAAATAACGAAAATATCTCTTTTTACTGGGCGAGACAAATAAAACTGATAAATGCAAGACGCTGCTGTGAGTGCTTTCGAGAATAACAAAATGAGCTTTCTAAAAACAGCGCCTCGCATTAATCAAAGAAGTAAAAGATTAAATAATACTCGAGGCTTCGAAAACGATGCAGCTCGGAGAATGACGACCCCCGGACGCCACACTCACGATCTTTGAGGCTCCGTATTTCAATTTAAATTTCCACCATCTAAAAATGGTTTTTAATGCAACGTGGCGTTTGCGAGTGGTTTCTAAGGGTCCTAATACTTCGACAACTGCTCACGAATCTCGAAACGACACGTTTTGGGACACGACGCTTCCAAAGGAATAATGGTCGCGATTATAAAAAAAAAAAAAAAAAAAACAAATTCGCACGCACCGAAAAGGACCAACCCCTGAAAATTCGTTTGTTGCCTTAGCAGTGACCGCCAGCGTGAACCGCACACCCAGAATATATTTAAGTTCCACTCCACACATTCGGACATCGAGAAAAGTCGAAGATTTTCCGGCTTTCCATGGAGCCACGAAATATAAACGTTCGCACGTCGTCAGGGAGATCAATGACCGGTTGACGGATACAATTTTTGTGTGTTTTTTTTTCATTGCATCTTTTTCCACAAGGTGCGGCTCGGTATCGAGTCCGTGAAAGACTCGACGTTATGAAGAGCGAGGCGGTTTTTGTTGGGATGCAAGGGGGCGGATATGAAAGACGTAACGACGGGGGTTCGTATCTAATATTATCACGTGCGTCCCGTGTATATAGATATACACATGCGTGCACATGCTCGACGCACAATATGTACCGTAAATACACGTGAAGGAAGAAAGGGGTACCGTCTTCCACGATCGTCACTCTCTTATATTTTCTTCCTCTGTACTCGCAAGATGACGTTGCGATCTTGGTAGACACGGGAGAGGCGTTTTGAACTTCAACGGGGGGTAAACGTAAAGAACTTGAAAAGACTTATGAAACACGTAATCCACTATATAGTACAGCCTTCTCCGTGTCTAGAGAAAGTATGCGACAATTGTCGAGACCTTCGCAACGACGATAGACACACAATAAACAATTTTCCCACGCAAGCATGTTAAATGCCATTCATATGACTGTAGAAAAAATAATTTTTAAACTTGTGGACTGGCTGATAATCTGATGAAAAATGACGAAACTTCCCAAATATTAGAAAAAAATATTGAAAGTTTTTAAATTTCCCGCCTTTCTACTGTTCGAAAAATGCAAAGAATTCACCATGTTGAAATTTGCAACGTTGGAATCAATCGAAATTCCGTCATTTCTTGGAAAAATCTCAAGATTCTTATACAATATTTAGTGGGAGACGATGAAACGATTTTTTTTAAGCTCCAAAGAGAATCTCGGTACGAAAATTGTCACGATTGTTAAAATTCAACAAATAATTAACAAAAAGAGTTTTTTTTTCGTTGGACCCCAAAGGGTTTTGGTATTGGAAATTGCAACAGTGCCTGGGGCTTGGGAACATTCACCAAGTTAGTATATGCGGTGGGGAAAATGTAATAAAAAATGCGGCAAGACTGAGGTCGAACGGTATAAATCATGGCTGGCTTTTGGAGCGGAGGAGAAAAGTCTTTTCCGCGTGAGTGCGTAATCCGGGAAAGGGGTAAACATGCATCGACAGGTATGAGAGTGTATAGATATATGGAAGGTGACTGATTGCAGGTATATCGGGAGTATGTGCGGTGCCGCCTGGGTGCAGGAGCGATCTGCAAAGATATGCGTATATAGGTAGAGGCGTAACGTATTGATGTAAAGGAAAGAGGGCACCCAGGAGGCAGGTAATTTCTTCCAAGTCACCGAGACAGTAAACTGGAAGCGTCGATCACAACCGCGCTCGCCCCACTGCCGCGTGCGCGCGGGATCGCGCTCTCTTTTCTTCGGCATATGCTCTTTATATCCACCGTTTCGCTCACACGTGCACGAAATAATGGTACACGCAGCACAATACAACCTGCTGCTGTTACTCTTAGCCGGCCGCGCGGCGATGCTTGACGTTGGACTGCCGTTTGACAGCGCGAAATGGGCGCGATGAGAGAGCGAGAGCGGAAAAGCTAGCACGAGTGCTGTTCACAGTCCCCCATGACTGCGGGAACCAACCACTTTTCCTGCTCCTTCGCCAACCACAAATATATATATTCCCCTTGTATAGCTTCAGTTACGCGCTCGCTTACGCAAGCATTCCCATGCACTAATCAGGCATGCAATCGCTCGCCAACTACCGCAAATATACCGGGCCCCAAAGAAACAAAGAGACAAAAAGACCGAAATCGTGTCGGCGCATGAGACCTGTACAAATATTTATCCCTCGTGAAGAATCTAAACCATTTAACCTGCTGTTAAATCATCAGGGATATTGCGCGTCGGCGGCGCTCTGTGCTATGAACAACTTTTTATTCCTATTTATTGACTTGCCAGAAATATTGTCCTTGTCCTTATTTTATTTTCGGTATATCAACACAAATACTCACTTGACCACTCTTCAAATTGTCTCGCGGGCTTCTCCAGACGTTTTACCGTTCAAACATTTTTTTTTTCTTTCAAATATCGCGCATAATCCTCAAAATGATGAGCCACGTAATTACAATATACAACGAAACGTCGCACGGTCTCGTAACTTAGACTGGTCTTGACATTATTTTTGCAATCGTACGCGTAGGAGTCCCGAGGTTTTAATCTCGAACGGTCGATCATTGTCTCACTCTCGCTTGTCCCAAATCCGGATGATTGTCCCGGCTAGAAATGATGGCAAGAAAATGCTAAACCATTACGCGTAACATCGTATTCGTTGCATAAACAATCTCTCCATAGGCTACAGCAGCATCGCGATTCAGGAAAGAGATTGAAGTTCGCAACAGTGAAGTCTAACGAAAAAATAACGTTTTTCTGTTAATCATTTGTTGAATTTAAAAAAGCACGAAAATTTTCGTACCGATTTTCTCTTTGGAGGATAAAAAATAGCATTGCATGAGAATCTTTAGATTTGTCCGAGGAAAAACGGAATTTCGTTGGATTTCAACGTTGCAAACTTCAACATGGTGATTATGAGGAAGTAACAGCTCGTAGCTGAGCCTATCAAGCACAAGATAGTATTTGGAAAAAAATAGCGGAGCTCTACTGCGATAAGTCTTTGGTCGGATATGATACACTACCGAGTTTATAAGATGCCAGTGGTTTGACGAAAGTAGTGATTATATCGTAGTCATATTATGCTTATTAATGGAATATAAGGATTCGTAGATAGAATGTTCTTAAGTACGAGATATCTGCTAGTCAGGAGTTGAGCTCTTGGATGGAAGATTATGAGTCGTTTCGTGAGGAATGCGCGAGAGTTACTCTCGACGGAGCTCTCACAGACCTCAAATCTCTTTTCTTCGTTCTTCGTCCGCTCCTCCTCTCTCTCTCTCTCTCTCTCTCTCGCGAGTGAAGAAGACGCAGGCGTGAGTAAGCGACAGAGAGAGAGAGAGAGAGAGAGGGAGAGAGTCAAATTAATTTGCGATACACCAAGATACCATATATCGCGACAATCTGGCAAGCGCGTATAGCAATCACGTTAATTTACAGTCTTGTTCATCTTTGCCTTTTTTGCTCTTGTGGTTTTTGCGTAAAAGGAAAAGCGGTTGGTGCGTATAATTCTCCAATCTTTCAGAGGACTATGTTTTTCTTGTTTCCAGTGAGCTTGTCCTTCACGAATTACGAGTGAGACGTTTCGCAATTTCGCATAATCGCAACAGAAAACGAAACGAGAAGCTAGAGAAAAAAAGAGCAACGTTTTTTTTTTCTCTTAAAAAAGCTTCACCGCGTGCATCTTCGTTCTTTCTAAGCGAAGAGTTAAATATTCTTACGTGCGGCAATATTACGTGAAAGCAATCACCGCAGAGGTTTTGTAGACGAAACCTCGCGGTGTGCTCCGATGTGTATATGCGCAGATACACTCTTCTCCATGAGGCTGAAGTTTGCATCGACGCAATGCCACGAAATGAAAAAAAAAAACAATGATTCTCCATTTTTTTCAAATTTTCTTTTCTTAATTTGCCTCTTTTATTTTTTGGACCTCACGAATGAATTCGTGAAATAAAAAAGTGACGAATGATTTTTCAATTTTTTTTTTTTTCATTTCTTTATTCTTATTCTTTATGTTTTTATGTCGCAAAGAACGACGAGTCTCGCCTGGAGCGAGAATCGCCTAGAAAAATGCTTTGCACTTCGAGGATTTGAGACTCGACCCAGGCTCTGTGATTCAAAGTGGGAAAACTAGAGGAACGGTAGCCCGAAAGCCTGCTCGTGCCGATGTAATTTTATTGTAAAAGGCAGTGCCGTTTTGGTTATCCGTTGGTACAAGTGTAAATTGCGATAGGAGAGATTGGAACAAGCAACGCACCGTGAGCAGAAGTAAAATGCCAAGCGAGCAATCGATCAATCGTACGTCTGGAGGCATTACAAGTTATTAGGAGAAAAATGGCGTGTATACTGGTAGAATAAGAGAAGACGCGAGAGAGAAAGAAGGAAAAGAGAGGCGAGGAGGAGAGAAGGGGAGAAAAAGGATTGAAGCAAAAGTGAGGATATATAGCGGCTCTTTGCACGGCGGGGGGCTTTCACATGCGGTGTGTAACGCTTGGCAACACTTTCGATATACCATCACAAGCCTCTCACGATAACCAATGCTAAAGCTCTCGGAATCTGTATGCTCTTTCGCCACACGCTCTCGTGGCTACTCTATCACATAATATACGCAAGGATAATGCACTTTCCCTGTCTCTTTATTTTCCTCTATACTTTTTTCCATGCTTTTGTTGCGATTCGACTAGAAAAGAGGCCAAACCTGGCGATGACGAAATATCCAAAAGGCAGCAAAGTCGCAACGACTGGGTCAATGATCAGGAATGAAGTTGCAAAATTGCCAAGCGCTAAATCTACAAATCTATACGCAGGAAGACCCGGCAAAATGTTCGAGTGACCCGCAAGACGATAAAAGGACAAAAAATTGCAGTTAAAAATGAATAATTGTCAGAGATAGGCAGAAATATATGTAGCGCAAGAGAGGGAGGAAGGAGAAGGTGAGAGCGAGCGGGTTTTAAAGCGCGTTCCCAAAGTCGCTTTCAACTTTCTCTCTAGTCCTTTGCGCGAGAAGAGAGTAAGAGAGAAAATAACGCGGTTGGAATAATCTCGGTCGGTCGTGTTTTCCGCAAAAGTAACAGTCACGGTTCCGTAGTGTATACGAACGACTGCGAGAGGCTAAAAAACTGGAGAAGAATAACGACAGAGAGGAAAGGAAGCGAGCAGTGAGTTGAGCGAGAGAGGGAGCGCGAATGATTCTTTCACAAATGGAAAAACGGAGGAGGGGGGGGGGGGGGAGGGCAGGAGCAAGAACGATGGAGGCTGGTCAGCCCTCGGGACAGACGGTTCTTCCGATTGTTCTTCGTATTCCTCCCCTCCTCTCTATGATCTCAGACACGATCAGTTAAACGTCGAATTTTTGCCAAATGACCACTTCTCGCTATGCCTTTCGCGATACTCTTTCGCGCGCGACTCTTGGCTCCCCTTCAATTCGTTGGAATAACCGAAGAGAGACACGCGATTTTTTGTTTTCAGTTCTATTTTTGTTTTTGTAATGATACACGCGTTCCCATACAGCCAAAACGTTGTATGGCCGCCTAAGGTACACTAATCATCCTTCGGAGCAACGAATAGAGGGGCTGAATTTTTCATACCAGCGATATATTACCACCAGAGGGACGAAATGGGAATACTCGAAAATCCAAGACAAAGGAATGTGTTTTGGGTTTTGAACAAAGGCTATAATACCATACACCGACACAAACACACACAAATAGTCACGGTTGCGTCTTGTCCGTATAGGTAGAGACCGAAGCTCCGAGCTCTGATCAGACGAGAACGCAAGGCATGTGATGGCTTTCTTCTTCTTCGACGAAATGACACAGTCCCGAAAATTACATGGAGGGCGCGAGTAGAAATCGCCAATACGGATCTAGCCAAAGTTCTGTTAGTTCCAGAAATAATATATCTATCCCTCGTTATTATTATCATTCTTTTCGTTCTCCATGGGCATTTTTTTTCAAATCCCCATTTTTTTTTTTTTTTTTCATAAGCCAATCTCGGGTGTGACGAGCCCGAGAAAGAAAGAGGGAGGGAGAGAAAGCAAGGATAACGTTGCTTGTTATACTATTATCGCTGAGGGAATGAACAAAGATGGCGATAGAGAGGACTGGGGAATAGACCTCCGAGGGCAACGAACAAACGATCTGGGTGTAGTTTCCTCGACATCGTTTCTTCTTCTTTTACTCCCTCTCTCTTGCCATTTCGTGAAATTATTTACGACCACTTTAGAATTCCGCGCTGCTGGTTGGGCTCTGGACACGAATCATATCTCTTCGCCACTCGAATCTCGCACCCGTGAGGTCCATGCTTTTCTCAGCACAACATTAAACCACGAGAAATAAAAGATATATACATCTCTACCCTTATTACTAAGAAATGATCGCAAAAGATGTTGGGTCCTTCATTTCGATTGCCATTTATCGTAGACTCGAGTTTAACAACCGCTTCCTTATTTTTTTCCCTAAACCGAACGAGAATTTTGGAGATTAACGATTTTCGCTATTTCGTAACACCAGCAGGTTCTTCATATTTATAGAGAATTCAATTTCTTGAGCGATGAGATGAGCCTGAAGTTTGCATCGACGCAATGCCACCAAATGAAACAAAAAAATGATTCGTAATTTTTTTCATTTTACGAATCCGATCGTGGCGAGATCCAAAAAAGGGAAGAGGCAAATGAAAAACAAAAAAATGGAAGAAAAAGTGACGAATCAAATTTTTTTTTTTTTTTTTTCGTCCCATTGCGTCGATGCAAACTTCAGGCTCATAGTGATGAGTGTTCCCCATGACAATGTACGAACCGAATACGCAACTGTGTCATTAGAAATAACAACAACCAATGCCCCGATCGTGCTTGTGATTTTTTTCCCGTTTGCTACGAATTTCAAAATCTCGAAACTTTTCTCTGCAAATTGTTCCCCAGAGGATCATAGAGCAGACTTGTTGTGAGAAATACTATTGAGGTCACGTAATGCTATTGCGTTCGAACGCATCTCGGCGAACGTGTGAAACGTGTCCTGTGGAGAAGAATGAATGGGGCATTTTAACGCAGTTGGAATGAATGCGTATCCAGACCCAAAGGAGGCGTTGAGACGCTCCTTCTCTCTCTCTCTCTCCCTCTCTCGCTATCCCGCATCGTTGGATGGATGTCTCTTGATCCACAACGCCAGAGGATGGATTACGCAACATTAACCAGCGTGGTATTATGCCCGTAGTGCGAGAGAAAAAGAGGAACCGTAAAAGGAAGATTCAGTCGATTCCTTCAGGGTCAACATTCAACATAGCGTTTCCTCTTTCCTTTTTTTTTCTTTTTTCATTGTTTCCTCTCGAATCTATGTGCCAAAGTCTGAACTTGGACCTAGAGGCTGCGTGCGCGTGTGTTTACGTGTACGTGTGAGAGGTGGGACTTCCTGCTGTGAAGAACGCGGTTATTACACGAATGTCGTAAAATAATGGATCGTTTTTCGGTTTCGCGAGTTTCTTCTGTTTGAAAAATGGATAAAATCCGTGTGTATCGGTAAACCGCGTTGTTCCAATTAATGTTTCGCACTTTTGTAAAAATGAAAGAAAAAAAAACAGATAAAAATCATGAACGTTTCTATGTTTCTCCTTTATGTTTTTGCAGGTAATAAATTTTTTGTTAATCGTACAAAATGGCGAGATAAAATATCCGGAGTTGTACATCCTCGAGGGCGCGCATCGGGGTGGGCGCATTGCGTGCGATGAAAATTGAATTTCGCGGTTTCGCAGTTCTCGTTGTTGTTTTCTACTCTCTTGCTTGCTCCTTTTTTCCCATTTTTTTCTTTATTTTGCGTTCATCATCGCAGCGCGTATTGTCGCGATCCCTTTTGCGGTGAAGCGAGAACCTGTGAACAAGCCCGCGGTGCGGATACCACCGCGACGTGCTGCTCACATAATAATCCAAACATTTACGCGTAATCTTGGATTTTTTCTTTGCCTACGTAGTGGGGCCCCGCACGGCTCAATTACTTTTTCTCTCTCTCTTTCGCTTACCGCGTGCATGCGCATCTCGCATGAGAGGAGAGACATCCATATTGCCGTCTATGGCCAGTGGATCGAAAATAACGCGACAAGCTTTGGACATGGCTCGCGTTTTTAAGGATATAGAAAAACCTGCTCCACATCAATTTTTCTGAAATTTCATTCTTCCCTTTTTCCGATATTTATTGAAATGTGAAACGACAAAATGCGATCAAACAACGATAACGATCAAGATATGTTTTTTCGCAGGAGGCACGCTAGTTCCTCAAACTTCCATTCCGTTGGTCGGTCACAATTTTTTTTTCTTATTCTTCCATGTCCCATGCATTTTTTGTGGTACAGGAAATAGAAGGGGTCGTTTCCCTGTTTTTACCAAAGGATCGCGCATCAATTTTTCTTCCTCGCAGTCGATCTCGTTGTGTATATATAATAATATACACAACGGGGCTAATATATATATATATATATATATATA
>JAPYYS010000171.1:0-15462 GCA_030522525.1 Campopleginae sp. 14b
AAACGGAAAGGCAAAAGTTCGCGATACTCGATGAGTTCAGGAGAAAGATTTAGTACAAAAGATTAAGAGGAAAGAGAACAGAGAAAAAGTCGTTGAAAAGTGGAGACTTGAGCATAGAAAAAAAGAAACAGACGAAAAAGTAGAAAGAAGTAGGCGAGAAAAGAATCAGAGAAGAAAGGAGGAAGAGAAAAGGGTAGAGAGAAAAGAAACGAATTGAAAAGTTGACCTGAGAGATAAAAACGATGAATAAACGTCGAATCTTGAGAATAAATCGTCGATAATTGTAGTCGTTGATCCAATTTTGGAATTGGTCGAGATCTAAGATTGAGAATCGGTGTTGTTTCTTCGAGCTGGGTTGTCGGTCGCAGGATGTCATTAGGGCGATCGAAAATTTCGATATTGTCATTATTACGTGGTCCTCGGGAATTTGCTGCGTTTTCGTGATTGTCTTGAGGGACGTACGAGGCTGTTTTATTTTTTGGCGAATCGATAGCCCGTGAAGGTTGTACCCTCGATGGCCTTTCCAGCGTCGACATAAACGACGAACTGGTCGCCGGCGTCGGCATTTGTGAGAATCAAATTTGCTCCGCCGTGTGGTCCGGCACTGACGAGCGTTGTCCATGTTTCCGATTTGGCCAACTTACGCTTGAGACTTAGTCGCAAATCGGCGCTACCGTAACCCGCGAAACTGAACTGATAAAGTCCTGGACAGTGCGTCGTGAATATTCCGGTCCCCGCGATGTATCCGACTCCTTTGTTCATCGTCGTTTCAGAAAATATCAGCCGGGCGTCCTGAAAAGATTTCAAAGGATCGTTGAATTTTATGAAAATTTATTTTCCAATGGTCACGAGAAAAAATCCCGGAAAAAGGTGGGAAAATGTCTTACGGTGTTGGTAGCGTTGCCGGCTGAGAACGCCACGACTCCGGCGCAATCCTCGGCCGTCGCGAGTTTTAGCGAGCCGACGGTTGTTATACCGGAAGTCGGTGGATCTGGTACTGCAGACTCGACCAACAGGCCCGCCGTCAATCCCAGCAACGCCAATACCGCCCACACCGACCTGGAAACAAAATTATCAATATGCTAAATTAGCGAAAACAGCATTTCTGCCTCCCTCCATTTTTCCGTGAATTTAAAGATTTTTCACGGCGTCCTTGAGGCAGTTATTCGGCAATTTCTATTTTCTACGAATTTGCTTTTGAATTTATGCTCAGGATTTCCGCTAAGCTCAACAACACCTCGAGCTCTCTAACGTTTCTCAATCCGAATATTCAGCATCAATGATTTCACAGCTCTAAAAACCTCTGGCATGGTACGCAATAAAAACTTTCACATTTCTGTCGACAACTTGAAAAATTTTCTACGAATTTTTGCTAGCATAATTCTTCAGGCCAAATTAACATATGCCCGAGCGATAAAAAGCAAGAGGAATACTGGGCATGAAAGGAACGATGTCATCGTGAATCTGCAATTCATTCATATCGATAAAACTACGTAAAATTTTTATTGCTGACGAGAATTTCTTCCTGCACATTCCCCAGTATTTTTCAGTCAATTTTTGCGTTTTGATCATCGCCTCGGAACGCACAGTCGGTTACGACGACAGGCTCGATGTCCAAAAATCATTTTATTTCAATCGATTCATTTAAATTGATAAAATTTCCTGAATTATTTCAAGAAGTTTGGAATCAAAAAACGATGAGATTCTTATGTAATGGTTCACGCGAAAAATGCTGAGTTGGATGCGAATTGGATTTTGAAAAAACTGGCTAATAATGTTAAAAGCTTAGGAAAATTCCAAATGATTAGAATTTGATGAAATTTGGTGAGCATACTTTTTAGTATTAAATATGAATACACAAATTTTTGAAGATTTTTCTTCTACATGGTTTTCGTGTAATCAGACACTAGAGCTTACATGCATATAATCATAGGATTCAGATATGTATATGTATATCTTTTGCATATCGTGAGCTCAAATTATTCGACAACTATGTAGATGAAAAATAGAAAAAAAATCGTGTCATCGTATTCGATGCTAAAGAATATTATCGCGAAATTTGATTAAATTCTCATCATATTGTCGTACGGAGCCAACCTCCTTTATCCTGCCACTTGACATATTTTCGAAATAGCTTATTTAAATTTGCTTTCCATCATTTATTCTAACTCTTTCGGAAACTGTCAATTTTTGCACTATAATGATTTATCGAGCTGTAAAAATTTTTTGTGGAACGAAGAAAGAGCTGATTGTGTTATTCCGCGGTGAATAAATGTCCAGACAATTCAAATGGTAATTGAAAATATTATTATCTGAAATAAACTCGTTTAATTTACCAGAGGAAATGTCGCTCGTCAATCTTGTGGCAAAGTTCAGGCAGCAGTATTGAAACTTTCACTGCTCAAGGCGGTAACCGAGCACGTTCCAATGCTTGACTTTTACTTGTCTCTGTTCTCTTGTATAAGATCCCGTAGAGTCGTACATTGGCTTGTAAATGCGTCAATCTTGAGACCAGAATAGTTAAAGAGTAAGGGAATTTTTTCTTCGTTCTCAAAGTCCGATAACCGGTATTGCGAGAGTGGTCAGAAAATCTATGGTCATTGCTTCATATGCTTGCCCTTATGTTAACAGCATCAAGTCTCCGTTATACGACGGTGGATGAATTTTAATTCAAAATATGCACATACTTTTACGCGTTACGCCTATTGACCTATTACGACCACGTGACAAATGAGCGGCGGGACGATTTCTCGATTAGTCTCGCGATATCCAGATTACGTCTCAAGTTTTATCAGTTGATTTCAATAATTCATCAAAATACGCGGTTTATGTTAAAGTCTGATCAGCTGCATTTATTCTGAATCGATTGCACTGTTTTTGAATGTGAACTAGAAATTCTCGTCACGATCCAAAAGACGTTTATGGAGAGGGATGCAAAAATCAAATTTGAAAACATTTTTTTGTTGTTAAATTGTTCGAAACGGTTTTAGGAATCGTGTTGATTGCGATTAATTATGGAAAATTATTTTTCCAATGGATTTTCAACGTTTTCAACGTTCACGATGAAAATGATGTTGTGAATTTTTTCAGCTGCCGGTGAAATGTTTTGAGAGGGAATTCGGGGATGAGCGAATGATAAAAATGGAGATTCAGCGATAACTTTATGGAGCTCGAGTACGTAAAATTTCGTAAGAAGACGAAACTTGTGATTTCGTTGGTCCGACATTCCAAAATCCTTTCACCTACACCGTTCGGTAGTGTTTACCAATATCGGTGGACCGCTGGACCATGAGATTCGTTTTATATCACCGTCACCTCTTTTTCGAGCCACGGAGAAAGCAAAGATCCAATCGGGTCTCCTCGAGACTTGCGCAATTCGCTTTTGGACTCGCGTGTGTCGATCGAACAAAAGTTGCCGGTCAAGACGCGGTTCGATAATCCGGCCAAATGTCATTCTCCGCTCGTTATATCGAATCTTTTCCCTGAGCACTTCATCATCTGTGGATCCGACAGATCATCGCTTCAAAAATCATTTCGACTCCATGGCGTTCAATAAGTTTGCCAAATCCCGAGATAAATATTGCCGATAAATTTTTAAGAATTTTCGCAATAAGAAACTCTCGTTGTCGAAATATTTCGAAATCGGGACAAGATCTTTTCAGTCTTTCAAACTCGAGCCTCAAATCGTTACGAGTCTGACGTCGACAATTAAAAAACAAAAATGGAGTAAAAGGAAATATATTCTTCGAATCTAGTCACTGAGGACTTTCTTGGACGATTTCACTCCAGGGATCAAGTTAAACGAGATATTTTCGAAGTAAGACGACTTTTCCTGCAACATTCGTCTCGGTACTGTGGTAATTAGGTGAGACTTGTCCTCGAGTCTCTCGTTGAACGAAGAACGACGAAAAAGGTAAAGGAGAAAAAATGAAAAGAAAAAGAAAAAAGGTGGCGTGGCTGGTGTTCACGCACGATCGACCGCATCCCGATCGATCTTACCCCACTTTCTATCCAGGCCGACGCCTCGAGAAGGGAAAGTGATAATAACGGATCTTTTCTGTATTTTCAATATACACATATATATATATTTGTATACAATTAGTTATGTGTATAGGTTGATAGTCCTGACCTTGGTGTCCCAAATCTTTCATTCATGAGAGAGAGGGAGAACGAAGGGCTGACAAAAGTGGGTTAGTCGAACAGCACGAGACTAGATACGGAAATGGGTTGATTGCTCGCTGATAGGCTTAATGCGAACCACCTTCATCAACCATCTACATTTTCTTCATAATCGAGCAATTAAAACTCCATTGAATTATTCATTATTGTATCAATGGGCCAATCATTGTTAGAGTCTCATTAAAAATTTCCTGTTTCAATGATCCAAATAACGACTAGTAGTATTTTTATAGAAATATCCTATAAAAATTGTCCTCAGGAAACTCAAGGAGTGAATAATTGTCCGATCATTGATCATGACAACGCTCCTTTTCATTGAAATTGAAATGATTAAAATGCTGTTTCCTTTTTTCGAAGTTCTATGTCGGTACAAAATTAACATCGTCAGAATGTCAACTCGCAATTTTTTAATACTCTGGTCCATTTTTCCTCAATTGGCAATTTTTCCATTGAATTCTCATTGGAAAGAAATTTCCTGATTTCATTAATCTCGCGAAGTATCAACATTCCCGGGTTTTTTATGCTGTTTCGAAGGGTATCCGTGACCTTGAATTTAATAATTAATAGTTATGAGACTACTGGTTGCTCGAATGTAAAAAAAAAAGACTTTGGCCATGGACTAAGATTCGGAAGAGATCTCTGGAAATTATATGAGTCAAAACTTTAAATGCCCATGTAGAAATTGAAGGAAAGTTTTATTTCTCTTTGAAATATACGAGTTTACGATCGGTCTGAATTCTATAATTGTTGGAGCTTGGTGCACGTGCACAACCCACGTGAAACGAGCTAATGCAATAACCAACCTGGGCAGGAATATATACGTTCGCACGTCCTATCTCAATAGAAGCCTTTTCGAATCGTGAGGCAAAAAATGGTGAAAAAAAAACGAGTCTGGACCCTTTCACTTTGCGCGATAATACCGGAGACCGGTTTCAAGGCGACACCAATAGGAAACTATGTTGGCGTTAAATATGTCCTGTACATAATTGTTACTTGGTGCCTGCACGGAAACATATGGTGAAAAAAAAAACGCGTCATATTCCGTTGCTTATAATTACGAGACATTAATGTCGGAAGAAATTTACTGGTGACCTAACAATAAATGAATAAATTATTATAACATTTATTAGAAAATTCCTAGTCACGAAAAATTGCAATCGAATGGGAACGAAAATCCTGCGAATTGATCATTCGAACAATTTGTACGATAATTCGTTATGATTTTTCAAAATTTTCTTATATATTCATTAACAAATAATGGGGAACGGAAAATTCGGAAGATTTACTATCCGATGGAGCAGAAAATAAAAAATATATCGTTCATATTGACTGGAGAATTTTTGTCCCACAGCATGGAAATGAATTGCGTCACGTGTCGGCTGGTAATTGTAAAAATGCAAAGATCAGGCGTTCTGAGAGACAATCGGGAAATACGTCTCGTCCGGGAACACAAATATACACACAAGTTTGAAGTGTGTTAATAATTCAGAGGTTGTACTGCCAGCTATCGGATAGCTCGTTAACGAGCGAATAAGAAACGTCACATTGTCAGTGACGAGCTGATTTTGCTAAGCACTCACAATGTGATTTTTGGTCTGATTTTTTTTTGCACTGATGCAATTTTCACAATATTGCTCAATCCAGCGATTAAGCAATTCGTTTGAAAACTCGATTTACATAATTGTCTGAATATAATTATATCATCAAGATTCCAGTTCTCACGTTATAATTAAAATTGTGCAGTAATTGTTTTTGTTATCTTGACGAGATTGAGCCTGGAATTGTTCGCTCCGCCATTGGATTATATTTTAACGTTATTTGCTATTGTGAGTTGTATTGTTGGTTAGGAACTTACATGATGGTCGTGAATGGTGTGGCACAGCAACGACGATTGAAAAATTGTGGCCGGGATTGCCGACGGTCTCGGTGTAGTCTTCCTGTCTGTGGTTCCAGGTGCGTTAAACTCAGCTGGGACTACGTTCCCCTTTATATCACTTCCGAGCTCGTACTACCTGGTTCTCGTGTTGGGACCTCCACTTTTCTCTTTCTCCACCGTTCTCCCGGTTCTGAGCGTTCTCCCACTCTCCCACCCTTAGCCAGTCTCTCTCTCTCTCCCTCTCTATCGCTGCGACTTTGAACTGATGGAGGGAAAAACCGATTATCATTGAATATATGGCCTAACTCATCTAGCTATTCGTTTCCCTCCTCTTGTTGCTCGTGCTGCTCGACATACAATCGATTCTCAAGCAGCGAGTGTCACGTGGACCTAAAAGTATCGCGTTGACAATCAAGCGTCGATCGGTCATTCCTGATCATTAAATCTCAATGAATAAATGCCAACTTTGTAATTTTGCACACTCAACGAACGCCGAGAGTGGGAGTAACGAGAAAAGCGAGAAGGAGCAACAGAGAGATCGAGAAAGTAACAGAAACCCCTTTCTTTTTTATGCCAATAAAAAAAAACAGAAGGGACAATCAAATCATTTTCTAGGTGAAGACCCAATTTTTTTTCCAAGCCTAGAAACTCGTATTAATCGTTCAAGTTGTAGTTCAAACATGTATAAAGAATTTATCGCGTGTATCTCTTCGTTATTCCATCCGAGTAATACGCCATTTTTTTTTCTTTTACTACACAGTCATTCTTTTGATCGTGATCCATTTTTTTCACATTGCGAGACGCCCACGCAAATATTTTTGACGGAATTAAATGAATTCGAACTTATTGAATGTTATGGTGAAAAGAAAGGCTTGTCCCTGGCTCGGAACCTTTTTTTTCACATCGAGATGACAATTTCGATGCCTTTTAAGGGGTTCCACAGATTTGCCAGTTAATCGAGAAGATGCATGTGGACTTTCGGCGACGAGTTATTTCGAGTTTTGCGATATGTAAATAGAATAGTTATAATATATCATTTGATATGCCAGGAAAGATATATCGGTTGATCCAGATGATAATTACAGCCAAAGCCTGGCGGGCGCCTGCAATAATAATTCCGGAGAATTTCTCTCGCTCTCTATCTCTTTCTCTCTGTCTGTCTCTTTTTCCACCCATTCTGCAAAATGTGCACTGCTCACCGGACAATTTTCAAAGCAGGAACTGTCGACCACTTATTAATAGAGCGCCGTATGTCAAATTAATAAATCTTCAAGTAGTAACACCGTCAGGCCAACACTTGGACCCGTTGTGTCCGCTCCGGACTCTGAGCAACTATAAACCTCTCGTTACGCAACTTCGCACATACGAACACCAGAATTATCCATGTATATATGTAGATACACAATCTGATATGAATCGCTTGGAAATCGAGTGAATCACACATTCACACAGACGCGGGAAATGGTCACTACGATGTCTGACCAGATACGATCCCGATCTAGTCGTCGAAAAACATCCTCGCTATCGACTATCCATCTTTCGAGATTATTTTTTATATACATTAATTAAATGTCTCGATGTGCTCATGATTTTGTGAATATTTTACGAGCCAAGTTATTCAAGAAAGTTTTTGATCGTCCAAAGTCGATTTTAGCGACAATGAAAAACATTCAGACGATTTTTTCTCACAATTCAAATAATAAAATGTCTCGTGTGTCTGTTCTTTTCCTGTTTCTACTGCTTGACCAGTTTTGTAGTTTTCTACTCGCTCCTAATGACTCGATTTTTACCTGATAGTTTTATCAGGTGAAGGGAAATGTTTGAGCGTGCAGTACGTTTGATGCCGTGAAATAGTAGCCTCCGGATGTGGTTTTCCACTCCATTTAATTTATCTCCAACTCAAGAGCAATGTGTCTTTCCGAATATATGTATCACTGGGTCATCGAGCCTCGTGCCAGCCAAAGGCGCAGTCGCTTTTGCACGACACACTTGAACAATGACAGGAAGCTTTGCAAACGAAGCTTCGATGTTGAAAATGCTGGACCTTTTTTTTTTTATTTCATTTCTAAAAAACGAGCAAGTCAAAATGAGAAATTATGAATTTTCTCTCTCTCTCTCTTTCTCTCTCTCTCTCTCGATGTTTTTCGTAATTTCTGTTATTATTGGATGAGCAAAAAGATTTACGATTGGTCACAGGGTAAATGACCAACGAGGGGATGAGCTGTTGGCTCTCATTCTGTTTTCAATCTCGCGGGAAACTCAGTGCAGTTATGGCATATGATTCGAATCACCGAATCGAGGGCTTTTTATCATGAAATGGCCAATCGTTACACTCGGAGCCCCTGGGGGAAATAAATGAGGTGAACGATTGTTGCAAATGTGGCTAACGATTTCTTATAATTTTGAGCAGACTGTCGTATACGCATGGCGAAGAGTATACACGACTGGCTTCATTATTCGAGCAAGTTTGACAATTTATAATTGCGGAAAGTAGAATTCCGGGTTCATCTCGAAACTTCGTGAATAAAATTGCGCTGAGACTTCACTCTTATACTCACGGAAATATATTGCGGATTCGTGACTGCTGAGACGTCTCATAGTTATTATAATACTTTGTATATTATGTACATGTGTATATATGTGTATAGGGCCCATGGGAGAAGGCGCATAACTTTCTTTTCTCTCGCCACGACTGGCTCGCGCTATCTCAACTGTTCTACAACGTTTTTTTTTATTCTTCTCATTCGTTTTTATTGTATAATAGATCGCGCGGGATACACGCCACGTTTAACGTAATTCTCAACTTTGTAGATTGTGGAAAAGGAAAAAATTAATGCCAGAGAATGAAACGTTAAGGAAATTAATAGTGGAGCAACATTTTTGCATGGCTATTTAAACTTTTTATGGAGACTTTTTCCTCATTGTTCCAGTTTTTCAGGATCAAAGAAAAATAATTATTGTTTTTGTTTCGAGATTCCAGTTCTTCGTAATGATTCAATTAACCACTTGTTTTTGTCTAATTGTTAATTGTATTCTTCTGGATGCACGTTCGTTTCATTACCAATATGGCAAATCATTCGTTTGACCTTGTCACGCAGGTTATCTTCAATTTTTTGCAACTGATCGAAGGATCGAGGGACAAGAGACTGGAATTGAAGCTCGTGATGGAGAGATGCTTTGTTCCTTTGACGTCAATCAGAATAAAAGGAGAAGTGTGACGATGGTTCGGAAATAATAAACCTGCGTACCGTTGTCTCGAAGCGAGGGGAGACCCATAACGGTCCATCGACTTTTTTTCAGTCCCCTCTCCTTGGGCAACTATTATCCTTCAGAGCTAATACCAATTCCTTCGCTTTTTCTCATCCAACGGTATAATCACTGCCGTTTATCGTCCATTACACTTTGTAAATGTGCCTGCAGCGCTCAATCTTTTGAAAAATATTTTCCAACTGGGGCAGTCACAGCGGCCGATGGAACTTTGTATATAATGCGGAAAAGCACTTTGGTAATACTTGGAGATCGACGGAGACGCGGAGCCTCATGGGGGACGGCCAGTGACAGGTTGACAGCGTGAAAATAAACTTGCCTCTTAAATAAACACATGAATATTTATTTTCGAAACAATGATTTACATCGACGAATCATGTTGTATTTTTTCTAATTGTTCAATTCATTTTAGCGTCTCTATAAAAAAAATGGCACTATGAAATGACGATCAATCGAGTTTGTAAAATTGACTGATATTTTTGAAAAAATCTGATCATAGACGAATTATCGAATGGGCGAATAAATTATCAATCGAACGGACAATCCAGGATCGTTTTTTTTTCTCATTTTGGAAAAAAAGTCGTAAAAAAGGGTTAATTGACTTTTTTTTCATAATCTTGTTTCTTTCGATATACAATATGTACAAATTTAGAAAAGATCACTGTGAAAAAATCCAATGAACATACCACGCGGAAAGGATGCGAGTTATTTACATAAATACGATATATTGAATATGTTCGAGGGGGAGACAGAATTTTCGTGGACTTGAAATTACTTGTTTTTTTTTTCATATGTGTAGAAGGAATATGACACGTGGCTGTTGGGATTGTATACGTGAACATTGAACCGCGATGATCGTTCAATCGTATCGGTGGTCGAACCGATTTGGATCGATGAGTTCGATCGACTTTCTCTCCGAACGATGGCAACGCTTTCGCGTTACTTAAGCCATATATGTATATACCGTGTGCATAGTAAATATTTCTACAATATATCGGAGGCTGATACAATTGCCTCGATTCGGTCTACGACGATCTAAATAATGTTTTTTCACGAAAGAGCCCAAAATTATTATTACGAGAGTCCAGCGAAACGATCACCGGAACGAATGGGCCATGACGTCATAAAACTCCGAAGTCGAATACAAAAAGTATGCAACTATTATTTTTTGTCCTCGGATTCCTTCTCCCCCCAGAACTTACCTCGAGAGAAATTGAGAAAGAGAGAGAGAGAGAGAGAGAGAGAGAGAGAGGAAGACATTAGACAAGAAGATTATCATCTTGACATGCGGGTCCTTTGCTCGGCCAGTTACAGGCACTAGCCTCGCTGTCAAAGGTCAAATGAACGGGGCAATTAAAAACGTGAAGGGTAAACTTCTTTTTCCATTCGTCCCAATGGCAGACGTAAAATTTGTTGCAGTAATTGGGATGTCTGAAAAGACCGGGTCGAGCACAGTTATTGGCACCTTCGAGAGTGTCATCCGATCCGCGAAGAGCACCGGGTCCGGAGCGATCAGAAATTGCACTAGATCCTAGCGCATTTCGACTGGACGTGTCCGATGCACCGAGACTCTTTCCCACGCGGAAACCTCCCTGCTTTTGATCACTGCTGAAGAAAGCTCTTATGGAATCGTCGCTGAGGGGCATCGAAGCTCTGGCACTGCCTCGCGAAGATTTCAAAGCTGCTAGAGATCGAGACGACACAGGAGGAAGGTAAGTCGACGAAAAGACTGGGAGATACGTCGACGAAGGTCGTTGGGACTTGATTCGTGCATTCCTCGAGGAAGGCGTTGTACTATCGTAATCAGTTATCGCTGGCGTCCTGTACTCTCCATCGTCGTAGTCACCATTCTCCTTCGAGGATTCGAGGTCCACATAAACTTCGGATTCGTCGTAGTTGCTCAAGTCAACACGTCCGCGCGAAGATTCAATTGGCAGCGGTTTTCCACTCCGGAAAGTAGCGAAGGGATCAGCTTTGCAAGTGCATTCTGCACCCAATTTGCCTAATAAGAGAGGGTGCAAATCGCTGAACTTTACGATCACTTTGCCTCGACCTTTCTTACTATCCAGCGGCTTCGAGGTTGTGGCGCTATAGGATGCAGTCGAGGAGCCTCTGCCATAACCCCCGGAATATGTCGTTATCGCTGGAGTCGTTGGACCATAAGAAACTTGGACGGGCGATGGTTTTCTGAATGGTCCTGGAGTGGATGACTTCGAAATTGGCCGATAGGTCGTTGATCCTCCGGCAGCGATATTCGATGACGAGTCTGCATTTTCCTCGTTGTGACGATAATATTCAGAGCCCGATATTCGGCCTCTGTTATAATCCTGAGACTGCGTTCCAGTCCTATAGTCCGGTGTGGTCGAATAAATTGGACTGTACCCAGAGCCTGTCTTATCATTGCCCGATATCACGTCTGACGAGTACGATTGTCCTGAATTGCTGGAGTAGGATTTTTTATTCGTGTTTATTGCCGTTTCTCCGCGTCTGCCGTCCATGTAAGGGTCGAAGGCGGTTGGAGTGAACCTGGTACTGCCTCGGTTGTAATTAGTAACGAGTTTTCCTCCTCCAGTTTTTAGAGAAGTCTGAACGTTCGTACGCGATCCTCCCAGATTCTTCGTGTTGGATTCCGTTTCAATAATAACCGGGTTCTGGTATTTTAGGGTCGGCGATGCTGTGCTACCGAACTTTGTAGATGGTCTTGCATAATTGTAACCTTCTGATGGTACACGCGCACTTGGTTGGGGTCCAATGATCTTGAATGGTGGCCGGTAAGTTACACCGGCTACCGGTGCAAGCGTGCTCGTTGGACCGTCGTATATCTACAATGCACAAAATTAACGGTAAATCGTACAGCTTACTGAATAAAAATCTGCGCCACTATTGGAATTTTCAGTTTACCTGTGATGATGGAGTAACTACAGGAGACTGGTAAACTGGTCTCGAGAATATGGAACCGATTTTTTGTCCAAAACTTCCAGCATTTTGTCTATAAGTGGAATTTCTATAACCGTGTGTCCCGGAGTAGTCAGAGAAACTGGCCGAGCCGTAATTACCCTGTTCGAAACATTGAATTAGTTTAATGAAGTTGTTTCTGAAATGCGCATAGTTTATTGAGAAACAGTTCATTTACCTGCTCAGAATTAGCCTGAGATGGGTAGGTTATTACCGATTGAGTAACAGCGGGTCGTCGGGGTTTATTGTATCCGGTCGATTCGTGACCGATCGCCGGTGCAATGGTTTCATACTGTTCTTGAGTCGATAAATGTGGTTGGAAGGAAACATTGATATCGAGCCCCGAGTTGTCTTTCATGGACACTGAATTTGTTCTGTAGCCGGGATTTTTACGGTAACCAAAGCTGTTGCCGTTCACATTTATGGGGTACTGTGTGGACGAGATGACAGTCTTGTATCCGGTGTCATAGACCGGCTGGACGGTAGATGTGACGATGGGGATTTTGGCAGCTTCGAAAACTGTTGTTTTGAAGTTTTCTTTGAGGCCAGTTGTATAACCGATTGGCGAGTTAGTTACGACCGATGGATTATTGTAAACATGGACATTTAAGAATGGTGCAGGGCTGCTTGAGTAAATGTCCTGTTTGATCACTGATTGCGGAGCTCCTGTGGTGCTGGGAATGCCGAAATTATTGAATGGATTTGCTGGTCTGTTGTAGGTGTATCCAGGAGTGGATTGTTCATTGCTTGATTCGAAGGACCCTAGATTTATCTTGGATACGTCAACTTTACTACTCTCGTAATTAGTCCTCGGGGTCGTGTACTTCACTTCAGGTGGACTCGTTGGGATAGGTTTAGCAGCACCGTTTGATATTTTACTCGATGTATCGGAATAACCAGAGTTGCTGCTGAAGGCATGCGCACCGATGTTTTGTGGATTGATCGAGGGTTTCGGGGGCGAGGAACCCGAGACATAAGTAGCACTACCTCCCACTTGAGCCGTTATAATTCCAGTCTTCGTTGGCCCCGTTTTCGTAAAGTCAGCGGGACCCGTTTCATAAGTAGTGACGTCGAACTTCGGTAGAGTACCATATTTGGACTGATGTTCTCTCACATCGTCCTCGGTATACTTATGAGTTATTTCGCCATTATTGTAGCGTATTGTACTGCGGCCACCGTTATCGTGATATTCATTCGTCTTGTACCCACTGTCGGTGTCGACGGAAATTAGTGGATTTTGTGGAAAGCTTGATGGTTGCAAGTTACTCGGGTAATATTCAGGCCGGCCATGACCTGCCGATCCATCATAAATTGGAGAACCTTGACCACGCATGTTGTAGTATTCGCCGGCAGTACCAGTTATTGGACTGCCAGGCGCACCACCAACAGTTACTCCTGGAGCAGGTTGTCCAGTTAGATAAGTTTCTGATCCCGGATGGCCTGTCAAAACTACTCCAGGTGCCCGTGGACCTGTGATGACAAAGCTCTGGTCACCAGTTCCAAATGTTCCCGTGGGGTTGTAATTTCCGTAAGTGGTTTTGACTCCGTTCATCAACACGTAACCCGGACTTCCTGGGTGTGTTTGTACATATCCCGGCTGAACTAGGCCAGTTGCGATTGAGCCCTGGTCATTAGCACCAGCTACAACAGTTCCGGAAACATCCCCATGGCTATAGACCGTTCCAGATGTCGAATCGACAGTTCCTATGACTCCTTGGCTCCCTGAAACACTCGTGATACCGCCAGACGAGATTCCAACTGGATAACTACCGGGAGACGAAACATTTTCATTGTAATACGTGCCACCAGAAGACGAAGCACCTTGGGATGCTTTTATGCGATCATTGTAAGATGCAGAGTTCAATCCGCCTGGCACAACGGAACCACCATTAGGATAAGCGTATCCGCTTCCTTGCCCAGAATTGTAAGATTCCTGATAAATAGTAGATCCGGCATTACCAGAAATCAACGGACTTCCAGCACCGTAATCTACCACAGGGGACATTGTTGATCCAGTTTGACCACCATATTGAATTACGGGTGAATGACCATCATAAACACCAGAAGGTACTCCTGAGATAGCTCCTGTATCTATAGCTGAGTATTCAGAGTTTTGACCGCCCGTTGAATGAGCCACGCCGGAGGACCCATCGTGGCCTGCTCCGGATACTATTGTATATCCTCCATCTGATGATCCATGCGCTGCGTTACTATCACTTCCTGCGTGACCATTCACGTAACCACCACCTGAGGATCCTCCATGTGCAACGCCACCTTCAAGTCCAGGATGTACTATTGAGTGTCCACTTCCGCCGTGGCCAGGATGAATCGTCGTATGCCCTTCCCCGTGTCCCGTATGTCCGCCACTGGATGCTCCATCGGACGATTCTCCATGGCCTACACTTCCTGCAAATTCTGGATGAATAGTTGAATGCCCAGATCCTCCATGTCCCGAGTGTCCAGTCGTATGAGCGTTTTCATCAATGCCAGTGTGAATCGTATGGCCAGTGTATCCTCCTCCTGAAGACCCTCCATGACTGTGGCTACCTTCATGCCCAGAAGTGACTGTTGTATGCCTGTTGCCTTCATATGCTGGGTGAACTGTTGAATGTCCACCGGTGCTATGTCCGATGTGGATCGTGTGTCCACTGTCTCCATATCCAGGATGAATTGTTGTGTGGCTATCTCCACCATGGCTCGACGGAATAGTCGTATGGCTG
Source organism: Campopleginae sp. 14b (assembly GCA_030522525.1). Classification (NCBI taxonomy): domain Eukaryota; kingdom Metazoa; phylum Arthropoda; class Insecta; order Hymenoptera; family Ichneumonidae; species Campopleginae sp. 14b. The sequence continues at coordinate 14,998 of JAPYYS010000171.1, forward strand.
ACTCCACCGTGGCCTGGGTGAATCATCGTATGGCCCTCTCCATCGTGACCCGAGTGAATTGTTGTATGACTACCTCCGCCATGGCCTGCGTGAACTGTGGTATGGCCGCTGTCACCATGTCCGGAATGAACTGTGGTATGGCCATAATCATATCCACCTCCAGATGATCCTCCATGCTCATTATGACCATCGTGTCCACCGACTTGAACCATGGTATGTCCATAATCGTATCCGCCTCCAGTTGATTGACCGTGTCCTGTGTGAATGGTTGTGTGACCGTCATAACCTCCATGGCCGCCCTGGTCGTGGCTTCCCCCTGCAGATCCTCCGTGTACGTCATGACTACCGTGTCCAGAAGGTGTTGTCGTGTGCCGATCTTCATGACCGCTTGCCGTTGATCCACCGTGTCCTGCGTGAATGGTTGTATGCCCATCATAGCCTCCATGGCCGCTGTGGTCGTAGCTT
>JAPYYS010000171.1:15500-102917 GCA_030522525.1 Campopleginae sp. 14b
TCCATGGCCGCTGTGGTCGTAGCTTCCTCCCGCGGATCCTCCATGTACATCGTGACTACCGTGTCCAGTATGAATCGTTGTGTGCCGATCTTCATGACCACTTGCTGTTGATCCACCGTGCCCTGCGTGAACAGTCGTGTGCCCATCATAACCTCCATGGCCGCTGTGGTCGTAACTTCCTCCCGCAGATCCTCCATGCGAATCGTGACCACCGTGTCCAGAATAAATCGTTGTGTGCCGATCATCATGACCGCTTGCCGTTGATCCACCGTGTCCTGCATGAATGGTTGTATGACCGTCATAACCTCCATGGCCGGAGTCGTGTCCACCGTAGTCGTAGCCTCCTTCCGCCGAACCTCCGTGTCCGCCATGACCAGTTTTATCGTAGTCTCCCTCCGAAGATTCTTCGTGACCACCATGACCTTCTTCGGAGGACCCGCTGTGTCCACCGTGTCCACTTTCATCGAAGTCCCCTCCTGATGATCCCCCGTGACCACCGTGGCCACTTTCATCGTAATCCCCTCCCGATGTTCCCTCATGTCCACCGTGGCCACTTTCGTCGTAGTCTCCTCCGGAATGCCCTCCGTGACCTTCATGTCCGCTTTCATCGTAGTCTCCTCCGGAATGCCCTCCGTGACCTTCATGTCCGCTTTCATCGTAGTCTCCTCCGGAATGCCCTCCGTGACCTCCATGACCGCCTTCATCGTAACCCCCTCCAGAATGTCCTCCGTGACCTCCGTGACCGCCTTCATCGTAACCTCCTCCAGAATGTCCTCCGTGACCTCCATGACCGCCTTCATCGTAGCCACCGCCAGAATGTCCTCCGTGACCTCCATGATCTCCATGACCGCTTCCATCGTAACCCCCTCCGGAATGTCCTCCGTGACCTCCATGACCGCCTTCATCGTAGCCTCCTCCGGAATGTCCTCCATGACCTCCATGACCCCCGTGTCCCGAGTTGTGGGAACCGTGTGCGTTGTCGTAATCCTTACGATGATAAGTACCACCTCCGCAACTGGGCACGAGATAAGGCCACTCGCAAATCAATTTTTCCTCATCAAACACCAATCCGTATGGACAACGGAACTCGTAAGAGGTCAATCCGTGTTCGCCTGTTATATAAACGATTTTTGTAGAACCAATAACTCAAAGTATATTAAGATTCCTTTATAAGAATATCGTCATTATCGTTACCAAGATCGTAACAGGCGTAGAAAAAGCGGCAGTTGTCGGGATCGGCGTAATATCCTGAATGTTCAGGGCACGTAAACTTATGTCCTTTCGATGGTGCAATTTCACTACTTCCTGGACAAGCGGACCCTTCCGTGATCGAGCCTGGCCAAACGCAGACTTCAGCTCGTTCATCGAATGCTAAACCGGCTGGACAATCGAATTCGAAAACGCTATAGTCCTCGATTCCTTGATTGAATTTAACGCAACGATAGAACCTGAAATTTCAAATCATCCAATTTCCTTTCTGGCCAAGAAACAATTCGTCCATTTATTTACCTGTTGCAACTTTTTGGATGCACGAAGTATCCCTGTCTCGGACACGAAAATTCCGTGTGCATCGTCTCCCGATTTGCATGGATATGGCCGTCCGTATCTACCACACGAACGATTCTGAACTCTGAGGATTTCACGTGACTCGGATATGAATCCGGTTTTTGCTACGAACAAAAAATCTTCATGATATAAACTGAAAATATATAAATTAATAAACAAACAATAAGGAAGCTCACTTGAAGGTCATCGTGCAGAGAAGTCAGTACAGCTTCGCGAGTTTTTCTCTTATTATCCGTGAAGGAATGATAAATTTCTTCGGTCAGAGACATGCCACATTTTGACTTTGAATCTTTTTCGATATTGTAGATTCCCAAACCGGCAAGGTCTCGGAGCAAAACATATTTTCCCTTCAACACAAAATTGGTAAATGATAAATCGTTTTAAAAACAAGTGCTTGGAGGAAATCCATATGAGGATTAAATAATCCGGACCTTGATTCCTGCGGAAATCTTGTCCTCGAACGCGATCCAAGTGTCGTCCTTGAAAGCGTAAGGTGCCGTGAGATCTTCGTCTCTTTCTACAATCCATTCACCCTGCTCCATAGCCTCACACATTTCTGATCGACTAATCTGTACCGGTTGCTCTGATTTAGTTGGCGAACTCGGTGCATTTTCCGCGCCATTCACTAACGTGAATCGGTAAACACTCGCCGGAAGGGAAACGAGAATTTTTCGTTTTTCAACGCCAAGGCCGGCTATCAGATCCACAAGACTATCCGTGTTGAGCATATCGAAAATTCCCATCAATCTTGATGGATGAAAAGTTCGGAACGCTTCGTCCTCTTCGACTAAATAATGCGTCGGTATCGTGAAGAGATCGACGTACCTAAAAAGTCGAATTAATAAACGAAAATTAATTAATAAATTGCTCATAGTGAATAAAAAAATATTTTCCTTTTCTAATCAACCAGAATCCGAATATTCATAATTTCGTCCTCACTTCGAAAGGGCTTTAAGGTCGAACTGTTTTGCCAGATCCTGTGGTTTCGTAGGCAACACCATGACGATTCGTTTCTCCTTAGATTTTCTAACCAACTCCGTTTTCAGTCCCTGAACAAAGTGGACCAAGCGTTCCTTCGTGCCAGCTGTGGCGTTGAGCTCGACGCCATCGACCTTCCGATCAAAAATACGACCAATAAAACATCGAATTAAATAACGAAAAAAAACTACGAATTTCTATGTTTTTTTTTATTTAAAAAAAAAGTGCATTAACAATAAAAACTTTTCCGGAATGCGTGGACTAGGATCAGACGCACATCGGGAAAAGAAGGAAGTGCAAGTGCAACTCGCAAGGGAGAGGCTGCATACGCGTTGGAGGAGCTCGGGTAGTGAGCAAAAAACAAAGCAGAGAATTATCTTTCCACTGAGGTAAGTGTAGGTGAGCGTGAGTGGCGAGCGTTGACCACGATTGTGTATATCTCCGTTCTCGTCTCTTACGCACGATATACTTTCGTTCGCACGCTCTTGCACGGAACCGGGCCATTCTTCTTCAGGTAAAGATCGAGAGTCGTTTGCTCGACTAGACACAATCTCGTTACTTTCATTATCAATTAACCGTTTTACCGGTGTGCTGGACTGTTTTTATTATCCTCCAAGCTGTATATTTATCCCTACTACTACAGAGACAATCTCTTCTTCAGATCTTACATTTATAGATACGTGCTTAAATCGATATCGCTTAATTACCTCGTTTAAAGTTCGAACGATCCGGGCTGCGGCTTCCAGTCGCACTTGAGCCGACGTCTTGAGCGATCCCTCATTATCGCTAATTGACAGCAAGAACTGAAGGGCAGGATTTAGATCCTTCAAAGATTTCTGGAGCTTCTCGATACCTGGAAAAATGATGAGTTGCATGGATCAGAGTATTTTTGCAAAATCCTGGATGAGCTGACGATGGAATTTGTGTGACTAAATTATAGTCCATATAAATAAGTTCGATGTTTTTTTTTTCGTTGATGAATATGTCACCGACGTTTAGCCGACAAAGAACCAAAAACGTCGAGCCTTCAAAAAAAGGAGTTGATGGTTTCGAAGCATTTTTAATTTTACGACTGACGTTCCTTATATCGTTTGAGGTCTGACTAATACGCAACTTATCTACTAGCTACTGAATCTCGTCGCTATATTCCAAGCTGGTCGATAAAGAGTCGTGGCTCAAGGCAATCTTGGTGTATTCTCCGATCCTCCAAAGCTACACTTGGCCAAGCAATATCGAGCTCGCGACTGTAGAAGTGCATGAATCTCTTAGATAGGCGTGCTGCGAAAAAAAAACTTGACAAACCACTTCGCGTCTAAGATCTGCAGGTGACGCCACGCGCTGGATTAGACTGCAAGCTTCGGCGAATTATCATCGTGTCAAATGTCATGGCAATCGGACCGTTTGCCAGAAGTTCAACGAGACTCCTCGGTCTTGAGCCTCGGAAATGTCTCCAATTAAATTTTTTTTTCAATTTTTATCGTTATCCTGTAGAATCCGGGTACGATTTTCCCGCCGTTAATGGAGAAGTTGATAGGGAGGAATAATCAGGTCGTCGTTCAACGTAGGCGAGACGAAAGGAACAAATTTCTCGAGAGAAACACGCTATTCTTTTTTCTTACCATAATACTTTTTTTCATTCGCAATAATGTAGACGACAGTATCAGAGGAAAAAGGAAAAAGAAAGACGCGAATGACATCGTGGAATCCATGAACTTGACAGAACGAGAAATTTCGCGATCTAATAAAATTAAATGTTGCGAACCCTACCCACGTGCCGTATCCGGATTCTGCATTTGGAAGATAAACGCCGCTCGATCTCATGTCACCTCCGAGTAAGTATCCGCGAATAAATATGACTTTCACTCTCGTTAAGAGATGAAAAGAAACAAGGCAAGGAAAAATGGACTATAAATAAACAGGTAGTTTAAATAATCCTTGAAAAATAAATAGTATCGTTTTTTTTCTCAACATTGTTCATGAGAGCAATAAAAATGATTAAATAATTGTAGAAAAATGGAAAAAATGTGCAGCGAAATTTTTTTTTAGCACAAACGTGATCGTCAGTTATCCTCATACATTTTATTGGAAACTTCACTAACGGGGCCCACCCGATTTAATTACCGATCTATCAAAGTATAGTCACGATAGAGACTTTGACAAAGTATCAGACGTCACGATTCGCAATGTACTGCAATCATTTCAATGGAATATAAAACACTCGTGCTCGGTGTTCGATAATAATAAAGTACGTCACACACAGCACAAGCCTTTAAGAAACCCCCCGGGCCTGTCGTGAACCCATTTCACAAAAGTTTCGCAAGCTTGCTCTCCGCGTACTTCCACTATACTGTGTCTGTGTATTTATCTCTGAATGTCTGCCATTGCGAGGCGCTTTGCCGGGTGTGTACGTGCCGAAACTCCCTTTGTAAAGAAATTCATTACAATTGTGCAATCTCACACGTATCGAAACTCTCGTCCCGGTCATTTCTTTTTTAATCTTATAGAATTCTTTTAGGAGAGACGAGCCATTAATCCCTCGGCCTACTCCGTTTTCTCTGACCATTTCATTTCTAATCACAATCAAAAAGTTGGGGGCTGCGCATTAGGATTCTATTCATGGTCAGTCTCATTGTCATCGTCATGCGTTGATACGTTTATGCTGAGATAAATTACAAGGATCATACATCATTTTAATTACCGAGAGAAAGTCAACAATTTTGGAAACTTTTCTGCGCAAAGACTTCATCAAATTAATGAAGCCCGAGGTCGTTAAGTTACTCATGTTCTAAGAATAACTTGCCGGAAGTTGTTTGAAAGATGTTTCATTAAAAATGCGTGCTAATTAATAGTAAAATTTAACAGATCTCGTTTCCTAAAGGATGATAGCCTGGTAATGATTCCAGCTAGACCGAAATTCACTGAAAAATCCGATGTCGATGAAACTATTAATTAACTAAAATTACTCGTTACGTTGTCCATCGATTTTAATCAATCTTGTGATTTTCGAAAAGAATTAAATTAAATTTCACGATTAGGGCATAAAATATAATAATTGCCAAAATGAGGCAGTTTTTTCTTAATATCATTTCACCATAAAACCCTTCATTATCAATAATATTACTGTGTTGTCTGAACGAAGATCAAAAATCGTGCCAAGTGCAGGAAATTTTTTATTTTTAAACTTTCCTGTTTATCACGAATTGAGGAATATTTCAGACCGGCAAATACGAAATAAATTTGTTATTGAGCGACGAAAACTTTCACGTATTGTGTGTTACAAGGGAGACTAAATTTTATTCCATTTTTCTTGCAATTGTTCGAATCAGGTAGGTAGCTCAAGAATCGACCCAACGACCCGTGCGTTGCATTGGTATGTCAAAAAAAAGTGTAAAAAAAAGTCGAATTCAATTATTATAGGAAGATGCGTTGAAAGAAAAGGGAGAGCGTTGTTGGTTTGTTGTTGCTTCATGGTCGAGTGAGCACCCGGTTCTCGGCAATCTTCCGAGCAAAACGCTTTTTTTGTTTGCCACGTGTGAATACCATAAAACGTATGAAAATTCACGCACGAGTTGTCCGGAGTGCATACTTCATTTTCCTCAGTGATGAGACGTATTAATTTTCATGATCGTTTATTTATTATGAGAATTTTTACTATTTCGCGAAAAATCAAAAACCAGAAAAAAAAGCCAACGTTCATTCTTCGACAGAATTGACATGCATAATTAACGCGGTGTTTATTATCGCAGATGGCTTAATACGAGCTTGCAGGAATTTATTCCTCTCAGCCATACTTAAGATTGCTGATTACTCATTGGGTATAGATCTCTAGGATTCGATATCCTGTTCCAAGTGCAAGGACGTTCATTCTACGTGCAACATGACACTCTCGTACTGCGAATGTAACTTGAGGTTTGCTTTATCCATTTTTTTATATTTCAGTGACGTATCATTATCTCGAAACAATTGCAAATGCGATTCTTTGATTTTTTTTATGGCAGAGATAAAAACTATTAGCAGCTTGTGTTCACGATTATCGGTCAAATTTTTAGGGGATTCGCAAAGTGCAATGCAGTGGGAAAATTGAAACGATTTTTTCCTGAGACCAGGCAAATTGACAATAATTTAAAAAATAACAGGTGTGGAGTTTTTGGAGTCTTTAAAGTTTTTATGATTCTTGAAGCTCTTACCGGAAGTGGATAAATCCTTAAGATCGTGTCCCTGATGTACGAGGGTTGTGCAGCTGTTGATGGAGTCTTCGAGAGTCTCAAGGTCGTACGTCGAAGTGTAACAGAGAATTTCTCGACCCGGGGAAGTTCGATGCTTGTGGGATTCTGTAATCACGAAATAAAAAAAAAACAAATTTTGAAGTCGCGAGCAAAACGCTTCGAGATTTCATTTACGTCATTGAGGATTCTGTGAATATCCGATTATTTACATTTTTCCATTTAAAAAATTCATATGCAATCACTTTTGTAATAATCGTTTACGCATTTGCCTCTGACCAGCGCGTTCATTAATAAAGATAATTACGGGGAATATAGCGGACAGTAATATGTTGAAAAAAATCAACGAGTGGCGTCAAATTTGAAATTCTTTTGCCTGAGCCAGTGAAAAAACGGCAATGAAAAATGCAGAAAACATTTCCCCATGTACGTCGAGTTGACGTCGCCAAATGTTTGTTACGTCAGATGAATATTTCGAATAATGAAAAGATTTTTGCGATATTGGTTCGGTTCAAGAAAATATTCGTTCTTTCATGATTGGCCGTTAAATAGACTCAATTAATAATTTCCAGGTAATGAGAACGTAATGAGTGAGCGTTAAGCAACTTTTAAGCAAAAGTGTTCTTATTTTCTTTCCCGGGAGAGCAACGATTCAATCTTCGCGAGTTGGACTGGGCGTGGAAATCGTTTATCCCTTTCCCGACTGTTAGCCTCCTCTCGATTCCTCAGAGTTAAGAAATATTGCAAATTCCAGGAAAGTTCACCGGATTCCAGCGACATCGTTTCCACGTTGCTTGGGAAGCGAGAAAAAAGGTTCTCGTTTCTCACATTGCGTATCGGGGTGCGGAGTTGCCGGAGACGATGTATTTCGTAATAGCGCGTCGTTGAGACGAAAAAAAAGTCGATAAAAAATGTTTGGTAAATATTTATCAATTTCTATATTCTCGATGATGAATTCGATCGGCTAAATATTTCAAGAGCCATCGTTAAAGGTGGGAATTGAGGTTGAATCGGAATTAAATTGCCGATCGAATATTCTGCGAATGGAAGTGTCCTTGAGTCGATCGGGGTGCTCCACTTTTTCGATTTCGCAATGTGACCTTAAAGGACGCGTGAAGATCTCGTCGGACGTCGCCGTGAAATCGTGACACGATCGAGCGCAGCAATTACCGCGATCTTAGAGCCTTCAAATTTTTTTATCGCCGCGATCCCGTGCGGTACAAAAATGAAGAAGATTACGTTGGACTTACCAGCAGCGTATCCGAGGGCGAGGAGCCCCAAAAGGGGTAGAAGACAGAGCCAGCGCCCCATGCTCCACTTTGTTCACCCCCCACCGTTTATGCACTCTTTTTCGTAATTTTGTACACCCTTAAATTCGATTCACCTGTGGGCCACTTCGGTTCAACCTTAATAACAAAAAAAAATGCAAATTCCACGTTGAAAATTACGAATCGATAGTTCAGGGGTTGCGAAAATGACTCGATCTGTTTAGTATTGACCATACTCATCTGGGCGATGGATTAAAAATCATAAAAATGCGATGAAATCGATGAAAATATTATTTTCCTCGTATCGTTCGAATTTTAATGAAAATGATTTTTAGTTTGTTTTTTAAATGAACTTTCCGGGAGTGGATGAGATTCTTTTAGTTTTGGTTTTGCGTTATGATGAGCCTCTCCTTCGGGTTGGAGTGCACGATTCGTACTGGACCGAACGTTGAGTCGCGTGCTCACCTAGTAAACCCCCGGGTGTGATTGCGTCGATCTTGGGGGGCCCCCGGATGAAACGGTGAACGCCAAACAGTTCCTCCCGTGTAAGACACAAAGACAGGCAAACACGCATCCATACATACAGACAATCTTACGTACTTGAGGAACGATCTCGAGGATCAACAAGCTCGAGTGTCCAATTTCAAAAGGGTGGGAGACCAGATTGAAATACGTTTGTTCTCCCCGCCCGAAGAGGGGGACTCTCCTTTTGATCCTCTCTTGAGGCTCCAATCGAACAACATTTCCCGCGCTTGAGTTACGCGGGCGTTTCACCCGAGAGCAGAAACGACCGAGCCCCGCGGGGACCTCGCAGGATTTCGACCCGCGCGATGTCTTGTCTGATCTCCACTCTTGTACGCCTTGTTTTCATCGATTAAAAAAAGTTCCCATAACGTTCCCCCCCCCCCCCCGCCTCTTGCCCCCGTGACGTGATATCTCGGACGTGATCTATGTTACATTTTATGTAATCGTTGTTAAGACTGCCTATATCTTTATAGACACGTTAATATTATTTAATTTATTTGTTTACTCCGAATACCTCGATGTAGAAAGTTTGCGGAAAGCTTTATAACATCAATCACTAGTGCATTAAAAAAAAAGCGTCTCTCCCGAGTTGGGACGATTTCCAGGGTAGGAATTGTTGACGCCAACAATTAGAAACGGTTATAAATGAGCCAGTGTGTCAGCGGAGGGTTAATGGATACGGAAACACGTGGAAAAAAATAATAGCTAAATGTTCTTGGAATTGCAACGCGTGGCTACTCAGTTTTCGATCTATATTTGGTAATGAAACTGCGATAAATTTTCTGCAGGATCGATTGCATGGTTTTTCTTCATTTAATCGACCATTGAAATTGATATCTCAGCAGTTTGCTTTGTGCCGGCGTAGGTTTTTCTACTTGGCTCTCGTACGAATTACACTCCGAGAGGGTGACTCGTAACTCGTAACATTTTTCAGCGTAGACACTCTCGCGAGGTGAACTCATTTCTCCAGGTGTCTTAGATATGTGTGTATATATAAATGGCCACGACTCGTTTCGGCCTTGATCCACAGACTGTACGAACTCTTAAACCTCATCCGATTCACAATGGATCCACTAAGTGTGTATTCACTTTCCACCTTACAGATACATATATATTTACAGGTATTCTTTGTTGAGCTCCAGACGCCACTACCAGTCTTCTCACCAATTCACTTCTTTCAACAATAAGAACGGGACAATCCGGCATCGAGGTTTTGTCCTTGACTTACAAATCAATTACTAAACGCAGCGAAGAAAAACAAAATCAAAAATACGAATAAACGCGATAGGAGAGCAGAAATGTGATTGATGATTCTTTTCGAAGATGAATTCGCGATATAAATTCACCTCCTAACTACTTCGGGCACGTGTCACTTTAACGTGGGAACAATGATCATTTTAGATTCATTTGCAAAATAATTAACGAGAAGGCAGATTGGCAAAAAATTTTATTTTTCCTTCATTTTTGAATTTTTATTTTTATCAACGAAAGGGGACAGCAAAAGGGTGAATTTTATAATTATATAAACGGCTAATCATGTGCGCGCCGTGATTGCCGGAGACTAACTACTGGGATTCATTTTCTCGTCAGTTTTCCATGTCTAAGATATAATCCTCTGTGCCATAATGTAGCGGAGGAAATAAATTATTCTGCTGGTTAAAGAGTACATATTTATTGTAAAGCTTCAAAGATCCACCGTCCTCAGAATAGAATCTTGCACTTTGCAAAAGAAATATAAAGATATACGTAATACCAATGTATACGTGTATAGAATCGTTGATAATTAAAACGTGATGAGTCTCGTCTACGGACTTAGATGAACGATGATGTGATGGACACTCCGCGAGATGTTTCGTATCACAAAGCAATCAAAGATCCAATGTTTTATCGGCACTATAAAAAGTATAGTCAATTTATAATGGCTGAAATAATCATCTATATTTGGTACAAAACATGACCAACTCTGATCGACTTATCAATCGATTAAATGTACTCGAAAAGTACATCTAGTTGGAGCAAGTAGAATCGTGTTGAGCTCAATAATTTCCTTCCTGTTTCTCGCAGACGAAAAGTCTGAACTAAAACTTTAACCCATTCTTCTTCGTCATTGTAATATTTTATTCTATGAGCAAAAAAAATTCATTTAGTCGGAATCGTTTTTACATTCTTCATTAATTAAAATTTTGGTTACTAAAATTTTTTCAATGGGTATATTTATTATTATTGCATAATTATAATTATCATTACATTGAATTTCATCGAGTCTGCAAACGAAAAAATAAATAAACATGGACAAATGTCAAACTTTATGGAACGAACTAACTAAAATGATAAAATTACGTTCGCGAAAAATGTCTGAATGCTCTGCGTGACGTTCGTCAAATTTCTGTTGAGTCGAGAAATCGTATAAACTTCCCTAGTGGAATAGATTTTCTCTCCTGATGGATTTGTCACAATGTTTCATTTGTTGGGCAACGATATTGATGACAAGGAAAAATGGTGGATCGAGGGGGCGAAATAATTGGCGAGGCGTGTCAGATACCGGTACAGAGTTCGAGACTTTTATGAGTAGATAAATCTCCTGTGATCAGACGTACCGAAATATTTTCCATTAATTACTGATTGCGTGTAGAATTCCGTGGGCAAGCTGTATCGATCGTATTATGTCGATCGTATCGATGCATATGAAAGGGAATAGTTTAAGTGGATAAAACCTCGCAGATCAGCCACGCCAAAATACTTTATAATTAATCATTAAGAACGAACGTTACAGTCGTGTTGAAATCGTACTACAGATTTTTTCTTAGATATTGTTTCCACAATCGCTCCGACTACCAACTGACTTAATTATCCTTTGTTCGATCTAATGGACGTACACATAATACGGTAATTGATCTGTAAACACATTATTATTTACTTGAAATCCAAATGGGAGCAGAGCAATAAATATTGAGTATTATTCATTGAGTAATATATAAACAAATATTTATTGACTCAGTGCAGGTCGTTTCGATGCCGAAAGTAGAAAAATACGTGATAGTCAGACAATCATGAATTCGAGTCTCCTGAAATTCGTGTACATTTTTGAGCAAACTATTCATCAGGCTATCGATGCATTTCACGTAAGATTGGAAGACCCACTGGCTCTGATGAATCATCGCGCGAAAGAAAAGCGCGTAAGGTCATACCCCGCTGGCTATAAAGTCAGTTCTCGTTTGTTGCGCTCGTAACATAGAGACTCAAGTATTGAGGCTCGTCTGCTCTGACTATATACATAAGAGATAGACTGGACCCGTATCCACAGAAGTCTCATCGTCATACCTCACAGGCGTTGCTTGATTGCGTCACTGTTCAGAATAAATTTCTTCATGCAAAGAGTTTGCCGATCTCGGCTATTGAAACTCGTACAAAAAAATACGAAAAATTGTTGCACTCGCTGCATCCGGAATGAGCAAACTTTTGTAGGATTTTCTTTGCGAAAATTCGTGATCAGGTTGCTACAAATTTTGATACTAATGTTTCGAAATTATCGTGACGTCACGCAGACAACTACATGGTCTTTTCGCACAAAGATTACTTGTGAGCATGGTATTTTGATTACTTTTTATTTGAAAACTATTTCGCAGACCAGCATCGAAGAATTCCCTTTGGAATGCGTAACAGGATCTTCTCAATAGAATTCCTCAGGCATACTATCGGAAAGAAATACGCTTGGTGTGTTGGCTCGTTTGATTGATAGGATTCCGAGGGTTCATTAGTATCTCGTATAATTTCGTGAGGCAGTGACGACGACGACGATTTGTTTATGATTCTGAAACGTTGATTATAATGCAGAGTACGAATCGTGGATGCACAAACATAAATATCTGGAGTAGCGAATTGCGGAAATCCGTGCGTCGATCACTTTGGCACAAAATAGCTCGAGGCAATCGAGTGCAGCGTGTCCCGATTTCTCACTATCGACAGGATCAAGCCTCCTGGTGTTCTCTGACGTGAAAACCCAGGAAAAGACTCGAGGATGGAAAAAATGATTGCAAAAGTAAAGGGAGGAGAGTTGGGGGCGAAACGAAAAGTAAAAAGAAGTTCCCGCGATGACAAAATTATTACGACGATTAAGGTGTGATCCTGAACTAAACGAACGTCAAAAATCTGTATAAAGAAAAAAATGTGTTATGTAGCAGAACGCAAATAACTCGTCGACCCGATTACGTCGCAAAAATAAAATCAGGGACTGGAAACGCCCAAGGTAATGTTCGCGGAGAGCTGAAAATAAAAGTCGTTTGAATTCGTGGATGTTGTGAGATATATATATTATAAGTGGTTAATTCTGCGAGCAATCACGCCATTTTTTTTCTTCTCCGATGTCGTTAGTCGTCCGGCCATTTATCTCTTCTTCAAAAAAAATTATTGATGAAGCTCTTTGGGGGAGCGTCCGGGAGAGTCGACGGAAAAAATATCGTCGTAAAGAGAAAGTGGTAACGGACGGTGTGTGGACCGACCACGTATTTGTGTGCCCGTCAAATGGTGCGTCATCGTGAATTCGTCTCGGTTCCGGTATAAGTAACGTGGAAGAATGAGAAATTGCGTTTGAAGATTAAAATACAAAATAAAAATCCAAAAAAAAAAAAAAGACAATTTAAAAATAATTGAAAACGAATGAATTGTAGAGAACTGTTAAAAAAACGAAAAAAAAATGCATCGTAGTTGAAAAAAAAGGTGATTCCGTTCCATTCGTTTCGTACGTCGTCCGATGCACTTGAAGAAAAAAAATGTTAACGATTATATTCCTAGACTCGCCGCTCAAATGTTTCATTTTTTGTCTTCCTTCGATCGAGTCCTCGGTAAGATAATGTAAGAATTTTCACTAGAATAGGCCGTCACTTATCGCGATATAAAAGGTTCGTCACCAAATACGGAAATTTATGGTCTTTCATAGCGTTTAATGTCGTTCAACATCTACACGAGTAACACGTTCTCAAGCGGAGTCCAGTAGCAGCGAAAGAGGATCGAGAGTCAAAGACAGAGGCCACGAGAAAAACATATCTGTGTTGGTTCTCTCGAGGCAAAAATGCTCGCGTGAAAATAAGGCTCGTTTGGCGCGAATGTATTCGCTGCCCCTAAAAAAAGTATGAAAAGAAAAAATGTACTACGCACTCTTCGTTTCAAGTTGCAACGATTAAGTGCGTGGCTCTCGCGTCCAGGCTATTCACACTCGGACAATCTCATCGAGACAATCTCTACATCCACTTTTCTCACTCTACCATCGTGTCCGATTAACGAACGCATCTCAAGGACTTCAATAACATTGTACCGTTAAATTAATTGTAAAAAAAATATGATTGGATGGGCCGGCAATTGGAAAAACGTCCCACGCGAATTATAGTGACGATTTATTTATTTTATGTAACGTATGCTTTGCGGCAATTAAATTCTTCTCGATAACTAGACGATAATTAGTTTAATCGGAGTCTTTCAGTTTTAACGACTTAAAACACAACTCCAACTGCACGCTTTGTGCGAATCTTGCACGATTTTTCGAGTTGGACATTCCCAAGCTAGAGCAATACTTGGTTGGGTGATCGTTAAGCCATAAATGATCTACAGAGGGAATTATTACGATTTCCATAAATCGTGCACGTCCTTATTTTTCAAATGTCATCGTCAATGGTCTAATAAAATATTTAACGTGAAATATTAACCGCAGTTTAATGCGAAAAGTGTTCAGAGTGCCTAAGCAAAATAACGAGAAATCCACTTGGTCCAGTTTCATCGTTGACGTCACCGTAGATAATGTGACGAAAACAAAAACATCAACTTGGACGATCCATTCCAAATTCCTCTCATTAATTACTCGAGGTTCATTAACGACTATCGGATTAAATAGGATAATTGAAAGTCTGGCTATAGTTTTAAAAAGTCTAAAGATATCCTCGAGGTTTTCTTCATAAAAAATGACGAATTTTTTTTTCCTCGTAATTTATAGCTGCGGCATAATACATAGATCGAAAGGTCACGTTGACGGCAATTGCTCGAAAATTGCCTGGCGAAAGTACCAACGGAAGATCATGAATGCGGACAAGTGGATCTTTCCATGAGACTTCAAGGAGTACGATGAAAAAAAACGTCATAAATTACGAAACCAGAGTCCGAAAAAAGAGCTCGTTACGTGATGAAGAATATATACATACAACAACAAATACCGGACGTTCGAGCGCGTAAGAATTTCATGACCAACATATTTAGAGCATAAATAACGAGGTTTCTTTAAAATTGATTCTAATTGTCAGTCCGAGACTCGGCGATAGTGGCTTTTTAGTTTTATTATACTAAAAAGATGGAAATCACATCCAAAGAGTCACAACTATGAATCGCTCGTTTCGACGGAGAGAATTTTTGAAATGATCATCGCGAATATCGGTTGCACAGAGACTTTGGTTTAGAACCGGCATATTCTATTTAATCCGCAACCCATCCAAGCAACGGCTTCGCTCGAAGTCACTGAACGCGTGAGAAATGGCGGGAACAACGATCGCGTACCCATCACTGTCGATTGCGAGCGAATGTGGCCGGACAGCATGGAGTAATGTAGAAGAAAAAATGATAACGCATACGAAATTAAATTATTTACGAGCTCGATAAAAATTTGAAGCCTCAGGGCCACGATAACATTCTCAAGCCTGGCTAGCACGAAAGCCAAAGGCTATGGGTTCCTTCATCCCGAGACCGTCGGCTCACGAATGCAATTAAAATTCACATGAATAATAAGCGTCAAGATATCTAAGCGGAAAACCGGAAGAAGCAGAGACACGAGTAACGACGATTAACGCTGGTGGGCCTAAAGTTGGATCTGCACTTACTAGCTGCGACAATTCACCGGCTCAGTATGCGCAACAATCATAACAATAGGCCATAAACGAGAGATGAGAGAATTTCAAGGATCCTCTCGCATTGCCAAGGCTTCCACGCCTCTCTTTCGATGTATGACGAAACAACTAAAGAATTTCTCTCTTCTGGCTCCGATCGGAAGGAGCGAAGAGAGAGAGAGGGAAAGAGAAACGTCATTAATATCGACGATTTTTTTATTGATTGCATTTCACTGCATCCCGTTGCACTTTGCGACACGCGACTGCGTGAGGTAACAATTGTACAATTTTTATGTAAATACATATATAGCGACAATGCTATTGAAAGCGATCTTAACAATCTTCTCATCAATACTAACACGCAACGTGATATAAGCATTCTTATGCAAAATTATTTTCACAGAGATGCGTTGTGAAGAGAAAATTACAGACGAATAATATTGCAATGTACGTGAATTTAATTTCATACACTTGTCCTTGGATCCTCGCAAATTATGCTTCATAAAAATATTGAAAAATATATATATGTAAGTATAGTTATTAGAGTTACGAGATATTAATTCAAACTACCGTTAAAAAAATCACCAGCTCAATCACGAACGATATAAAAATAATAAGATAAATGTATAGTTTTATAATCGCTGGTACATGAAATACGTCAAACTTTCATTCACTGCGCACCTTCATAGACATTTCTTCGTTCGGTCTTCCGGTGCTTAACGAGCCACGTAAACCGGTACGGTACGGAAAACTTATTGCTGTTTGGTGGACCGAAGAATCTGAACAATGTCACTCGACGTTCTTGCCGATGCATTTTTTTTCTCGTCACTTAGTTTTTCATTGTTTCGGCTTCTTGAGAGTGCGGATATTGGTTCACGCATTTCGGTATTTTCCTTTGGATGTTTTTCTCTTTAAATTTTGTGGCATTTTTCTACGCCGTTTGCATGCCTCGGGGCGCCATTTTTTGAGGCCAAATTCGTTGAACGATCGATCTTCAATTCGATACAGAATGCACATGCACTTTCTCCCATGCAGCGATTATGCAACTGGGCGGCCACAAGGATGCTGAGAAGATTTAATGCCCTCGGTCGTTACAAGTTCGATTCTCGGATTAAGGGGAACCGTAAGACTGATTGAAAAGCCAGAAAAATATTATGAAAATTCCAGTCCAAGTAGATGCTCCTATTTTTCTTATTTTACAAAACATTCCTGCGCATAACTTTAACATCGTAGAATACCATGGACTTTAACTATCAATCGCAGTCGAGGCTACACTTTCTCTCCCCATAATTAAAATAAGGAAAAAAAAAATTAACGACCAGCAACTTGGCGTTCTGATGAGCACTGGATCGGAATTGTTGCTTAGGCACGCGACACCCAGATTGCACCTTCTTAAGGCAATCACAAGAATGCATTCGGTCGGAATTGCGTCATTGAATTTGAGCGCAAGGGCTTGCTGCGAAGATGTTTTAAAAGTACAGCATGAGCAAAAAGTTTTTAATTACGAAACTTTTCATTAATTGATGAAAATTAATTACCAAAATTACAACAATTGTCACCGGAACTCATGCTTTTTTTTTTTTTATGACAATTCGTCACAGTCTGATGGATTTTCCATTATTGGTTTAGGTTTGGGTAACGGATTCGTTGAAAATTTGTATTTTTATTTTCAGCGTTGAAAACGCCGAGGAACGTTCGGAGGCTTCTGCTTAGAGTCATCAGTAATTTATGTTAACATGTCATAGATTGTCAAGACAAAAGTAGCAACGAATGGGTTTATCGTACCGACTGATACGTGGTTAGAATTTGATCGAAGGCTTATTCGCCATATCGGCAAACCCGTTCGTAATCTCGGATCGCAATTCCTCCTTTGACACAGTGAATCACTAATTTCAGTCGCGATCAACTTTGGGCGTGGAACGTGTTATTTTTTCCTTATTTCAAAAACCACATTTACGTGCAAAGATTCTCCAAAGTGGAGTGGACTTTTTATCGATTAAAACTATTTAAAGGTATAAATTCCAGGTCTGTGATAATGAAGTCGTTGAAACTTGAATCTGGTCCCGAGATTTACGAACTCGGTAATTCATCTATTTTGTTTTTTCTCATTCCAAAATGAAGCGACGTGTAGATAGAAAAATATTTGCCTGTATTTGCTTTGCGATTGTTAACAACAATAATAATTTTACTGACTCGTGTCTCTTCCCTTCGGAGGTGCGAGATATATTGTAACATTGACCGACCACGCTCGACCGGGCACGACGGTCGTTCTTCACGCACGAACAGCCACCGCTGTCAATTGAACGTTATAAAATGAACAATTGAGTGAAAAAAAATAATAAAAAAAAATGATATTACCACGAGGTCGTGTAGATGCGATTCTTACGAGAGTTGTGCGAATGCAGAAATAAATAAAATGTGTCGGATTATTTGGATTGGGGACGAAAAGGTTTGGACGTATGTGATAAATGGTTTACAGAGAACCGGTAAAGCGTACACATAAAGCACCACACGACCCATTGGAAATGAACCCCGCAGGGACCTTATGTAGGACCAGCGAAAGTAAGAGTTCGGTCTCGATCGCGTTGTAAAGTACGTCGAGAGAGCTCAAGGAGTATCCCGAGGCTATTCGAACTTGGCACGCCTCGCCGGCGGTATGTTTTCCCGGCATTATTCTCGAGGAAACGTAATGCAAAAATTGAGGTCTATGGGAGAGAAACGTGGCTGTCGGGAATGGCTGGACTTTCCTGTATTTCCTTCCCGGTTGACCGCGCGGGGTCAATGGATCGATGGAGCAAATAAAAATCAAAATCGGTTATTCCATAACGATTTAATGATCCAGGATGATCGATACCGAATTAAGGAACAACAGGAGTTCGCCATTTTCGAAGCCTCTAACATTTTGCATAGTTTCTTGGTCGATCGCGCCATAATCTTACGACAATCGGTAACGAAGATTGCATACGTGTGTTAAGGAGGCTCCGGGACACGCCTGAACGCCCCCTCGATCGCCCCCTGTTTCTATTTTGCCCGAGGATCTGTGAGCAACGATAAAAAGGAAAAGTCGTTGGTGTAATAAAGCCTGGGAGATCGGGAACAGAAGCCAAAGAGATCGGCGCAACGAGCAACCGATTTGTCGCGATCCTATTGCAGCTGCCCGCCGGGAAAGAATCCATCCAATCTATCTCTCTCTCTCTCCTCTCTTCTCGCTCATGTTTCTCTCAGGGGATATGTGATTACACGCTTTGTTGTTACTCTCTATACTAATAACTAGCTACAGACATCGATTCCACACTTAAAATCCTATTTTATGATCAAGTCTCATTATTCTGTCGTTAAGAGTTGTGGCTATATTATTCCTTGACACTGTACTCTGAATTGCAGAAAAGTCAATCGATGGAGTTGATGCCAGATTAAGTTTATGGGCAAATATTTGATAGATCCGAGTCCAGTTCAATATTGACCCAACCATATTTATGTGTTGTTTTAAATCGGCTTCTAGATTGAGAATACATGAGATCGGTTCGTGCAGGGGGGGAAAAAAAGCCCGTGGCATTTTCCGTGCAAACAAACATGCATGCTGAAGTCTATATTTCAGTTGAGGCAACCATAATTGATTGGTGGAATGATCATATTGCTGTTAACCAAGGGATATTGCACGATTCACTCGAAGGCGTAATTTTAAGGGTGGAACTTGAAGTAGTTCGAGAAAAATGAAATAAATCGACGATTTTTTTCTTTTTTTTTATGGAAGTGAATAAATGTCAAGACTTTTGTATCGGCGATTCGTTACTCGAAGAGTTTTTGTATGAATTGATTTCTAGGTTTCATAATTTCTTCATTCGTTGCTGAGACGATGAGGAATTTGGTTTTTACGAGTGATAACGTTTACGAAATAGTTTTTAGCGATCGTAAGGCGAGTTTTCTGTGGGAATGCGTCGATTAAACTGGATTACAAGCCATACTGGATTTCCCCTGAGGCGTTTTGACCTCTGGCCCATTGTTGTTTTGCTGCTTGCCGCCGCGATCTCGATAATCGATCTTTTTGGTCATTAATCCTCCCACTAGTTACAGATTGCTTGAAAAAAATTCAAGACATGTTCCAGCAACCCTCGCGAAACCTTGAACAATGTCAGAAGAATTCTCTGCCGTCTCTGCAGAGGGAAAGGATTGCGAAGGGAATTGTTCACAACCCTTGATGTCCTTGAAGATATCTTTTCTGTTGAATTGGATTATTTTCTCGTCGTTCATGAACATCGTCGCGCTGGTGGATTTGCGGATAAGTTCGACTCACCATGTTACTCGTATCGGCGGCCACTGCGTCTTCGTTTGTTGCCAACCGCGCCCTCGATCTCCCCTCGATTCTTCGAAGACTGGGTCGATCACGAGGTCGTCTCTCTTGTCCAGACTACCAATGTCCTTCACGGATTAAGATAAGTCCAGAAAACTTGTAGACACTAAATGTTGCATGATTCGAAGGTGCCGATACTCTAAGGGCTTTTGGCGTAGTCCCGAATCGAAAAAACTACGTTAACGTGGACAGATCTCGATTTTTCAACAAATAGACGGATCTGGACGTTCGCAAATTTTCTCCAGCCACTGTGATCCCACAGTTTTCAATTATTATCCCATCGAACTCTAAGTAAGTGTCGAAAGTTTGAATTTATTTATTTATTTTTTATAAAAAACGATGTGACATTGCCGATCGTCGGAAAAGCGGAGTTTTTCTTACCGCCTGTCGGTAACTTATCCTAAGATTTGACCGTCAATCGAAAACGTAACGTCAATCGGTGTCTTACTAAGTTTGGATAACTACAAAGTGACGGATACGGAGTTTCGGAGAATTCTGATGGGTTCGTGACGATGGAATTCCATTTTATTTCCATCGAATCTCAGCCAAAGCGCATGCGTGACCGTTTAACATTGCCAGAGAAGGGAGACGAATCTTGGATGTAGCTATATCGAATGAGCATTGAGACTTGAGCTCAGTTCTCTTGTGGCCGGTTTGAGAAGGACTGCCACGTCGGAGAGAGAAAAAAAAACAAAAAATTGTATATTTTGAGGTCACATTCGTTATTTGATAGTTTGTCATCTCGAAAACTCTGTTACGACCCTATCGGAGTTCACCAATATCTCAACCATGTCGTACTGCGTTCGAATTATACGGACTCAGGTAGGCTCGAAAAACGTGTTAATACCGAGGAAAATTCCGGAGATAAGAATTTGATTGCGTCGTATCTTCTTGTATCAAGGGCCGACGCACCAGAGCAGCGAGATAGCGTGTGAAAATCATATGACTTTATCCTCTTCTCTTATTTCGATCTCTCTCGTGACTCGTTGCATATAGTTTCCGATCTTCTTTACCTGCCAAATTACATCAAATCGACCTCAATATCTAAGGTCAGGGAAGTTTATCACTCATCATGCTAAACTTCATTGCAAATGATCCTCAAAATTTCAATTATTCATTTGATTTTTTTGGGTCTTAATTTCGTCAGCCCTCCTACAACAATCTCGAGGTTCGATCAACCGGTTTAAAAAAATTAAATGTCAATGACATCTTTTTGTGAATTCTTCAATCTTTTTTTTAAATATCGAGCAGACTTTTTAACGTCGTGAGGAATTTTCTGGAAGACGATCATGCTCTCGTTCCTTCATTTTATTAATTATTGCTCATTTTTTTGTGAGAATTCATTCGGAATATTGATCCATGAAAAATCATATAACTCGTCTGCTCCGAATGTCAATGCAAAGTCTTGAATGTCTCACGAATATTTAAACATCGTTCGTAAATCAATGAAAAGTTAAGTGCATCTTGTTCCATTCACATTTAAATAGATTTTGGCATGCGAAATTGGAAGATCGAATTTTGGCAGGTTACATAATGGAAAGAAGGATACATATGTTGAATGGACTTCGAATGCTACTCGAGATAGGCGCAGAAATTTTTTCTCCGTGGCGAACGTGCCTCGTTGACAATGGTGTCTATTTCTGTTCTTCGTATCTCGTGACACCCTGCATTTTGATTTCTTCATATTTGACAAGCGTTATTGAAGGCAAACGGACGTGCATACCGCTCAACGAAAAACTATCGGGTCCCGAGGCTTTAGCCGAACGATCGATAACGCCGGACGCCATCTTGAAATTCATTCACCTAATTACGGACACCCAGCTCGCCGCTAGATGACGCCGTTGGGCGCGAACATTTGAACTTTGCTTTTGCCTCTTTTTACCAACTTCAACTTCGTCGCAGCTCGCGTTCTATTTTAATATTCTTCGCAATGTTACAGCGTTGTGTAATCTTTGTTTGTATTTAACCGCGCGACTCTAACCTTATTAAGCAACTATGCGATAAGTCCTGTATCGCAGTAAATGCAAGTGACAGAAAATTCCTATTACTGATCATTTACAAATCATAAATTCTTCAAATGAAAATACACGGTTTTACTCGATTTTTTTTCAGAAACTCACGAGCTTGGCTGGTGACATTCAGCAAAGATGTTTCAGCGTGAGCCCCTTAAGCTTCGCGGCGGCCAAGGTTGCCATGTCGAAATTCGATCAATCGACCTATCTTCCTTACGACAAATTGGAGAACAATTTACAAATTGTTAAAAAAAGGTAACGAGATATTTTTTCAATGAATTTTATCAAAGTGTCCTCCAAATATTTCACGAATCTTGAGTCTCTCACGAGTCTGGAGGATTAAAAATGTATGAAATGTTCCCCAGGCTCGGAAGACCTTTGACCCTGTCCGAAAAAGTGTTGTATTCCCATCTGGACGAACCGAGCAAGCAGGAAATCGAACGTGGAAAAAGTTACCTCCGACTACGACCTGACCGAGTGGCGATGCAAGATGCCACGGCTCAGATGGCGATGCTTCAGTTCATCAGCTCCGGTAATGTCGAAAACTCTTCATCATTGTAGAAATTCTAGAGATTCTAGAGACAAAATAGAAAAAATTGATAATGAAACGACGCGTCGACGTTCTATTTTCTTAGGATTGCCAAAAGTGGCAGTACCCTCGACGATTCACTGCGATCATTTGATCGAAGCGCAAGTTGAGGGCGCGGCGGATCTCAAGAGAGCCAAAGATACGAACAAGGAAGTTTATAACTTTTTGCAAACTGCCGGAGCTAAATACGGGGTTGGTTTCTGGAATCCTGGATCGGGCATCATCCATCAAATTATTCTTGAGAATTATGCCTTCCCTGGACTGTTAATGATCGGTACGGATTCGCATACACCGAACGGTGGAGGTCTTGGCGGATTGTGTATCGGTGTCGGTGGTGCTGATGCGGTTGATGTAATGGCGAACATCCCATGGGAGCTCAAATGTCCCAATGTCATTGGTGTCAAGTTGACCGGAAAGATGAAGGGCTGGACGAGCCCGAAGGACATTATTCTTAAGGTCGCTGGCATCCTTACCGTCAAAGGAGGAACCGGTGCTATCGTCGAGTACTTTGGGCCCGGCGTCGACAGCATCAGCTGCACTGGAATGGCCACGATTTGCAACATGGGCGCTGAAATCGGTGCTACAACTTCCGTTTTCCCTTACAATGGTCGCATGCAGGATTATCTCAAAGCAACTGGACGCAGCGGAATTGCATCCGCCGCTGATCAATATCGTAGCAGTCTTCTTACTGCCGACGCCAATGCTAAATACGACCGGATCATCGAACTCGATCTCTCAACTCTTGAGCCTCATGTCAATGGACCATTCACTCCTGATCTCGCACATCCCATCTCTAAGCTCGGTAAATACTTGCAATTTTTAAATATTACTTCCAAGTTCGCGACATTGAGATTCAACGAAAAATATTTTTCTTACCAATTATTTATTGAATTCTGAATATCATGGCAATTTTTCGTATCGCCATTGAGTTTTTTGGTTCGTTTTATTGTCCGGAACCAATATCGAATAATAACGATGAGCTCTGCTGGAGAAAAATCAGAATTTTGTCGAAAATTGTCTCGAAATTAACACGATTCGATTTTTATTATAGGACAAACAGCCAAGACGAGCGGTTGGCCTAATGAAATCAAGGTTGGTCTCATCGGATCCTGCACAAACAGCTCGTACGAGGACATGGGCAGATGCGCCAATATCGCCAGACAGGCTCTCAAGCATGGCCTTAAAGCTAAATCGGCTTTCAACGTGACGCCAGGATCTGAACAGATCAGGGCTACGATTGAGCGTGACGGAATAGTGAGTAACGTTTTTTTTTTTCTTCAATTTAATAAGAAAAGGAAAATCTACGGTATACCGTTCGTGTATTTTGATTGATTGATGCGATTTTGTTGGCGGTGAAATGTTGGAAGGATTTATTTGCCTGTTATCTGAGACAATCGTTTTCTATGTCGATGCTCGATGACCTCAGGCTGGAACTCTGCGTGACTTCGGTGGCGTCGTTTTGGCAAATGCCTGTGGTCCGTGTATCGGTCAATGGGATCGTCAGGACATTAAGAAGGGCGATAAGAACACGATCGTAACATCTTACAACAGGAACTTCACCGGTCGTAACGATGCGAATCCGGCGACTCACGCTTTCGTCACCAGCCCGGAGCTTGTAACGGCTTTGTCGATCGCTGGTCGTTTGGACTTCAATCCAGTAACTGATAAGCTCAAGGGCAAGGATGGCAAGGAATTCTTGCTGGACGATCCCTTCGGTGATGAATTGCCGACGCGCGGCTTTGACGCTGGCGTAGAAACTTACGACCCACCACCAGCGGACGGTAGCAAAATCAAGGTTGACGTTGATCCGAAATCTCAGAGGCTTCAGCTCCTGGCACCTTTCGATAAATGGGACGGCAAAGATCTCACCGAGCTTACGGTCCTTATCAAGGTCAAAGGCAAATGTACCACCGACCACATCTCCGCTGCTGGTCCTTGGCTCAAATATCGTGGCCATCTCGATAATATCTCCAACAACATGTTCATCGGGTAATTGACTTTTCATGTCATTCGATCGATTCCGAAATTTTCCTCAGGAAAAAAATCCAAAATCTCCTAACGAAATTTATCAAATGATTTTCTAATTCTCATGTAATTTTCCCGCAGCGCTGTCAACTCTGAGAACAACGAAGTAAACAAAATAAAAAATCTGTTGAACGGTGAATGGGCCGGAGTACCTGACGTAGCTCGTCATTACAAGAAAAACGGCGTGAGGTGGTGCGCAGTCGGTGACGAAAACTACGGCGAGGGTTCGTCTCGCGAACATGCAGCTCTCGAGCCTCGTCATCTTGGTGGACGCGCCATCATCGTCAAAAGCTTTGCCCGTATCCATGAAACGAATCTTAAGAAACAAGGAATGCTCCCACTCACTTTTGCCAATGCCAGTGACTACGATAAAGTTCAACCAACCGATAAGATCGGCCTCCTCGGACTCAAGGATCTCGCACCCGGCAAGGTACCAGAAAAATCCATGAATTTCTGAAACTTTGCTCACACTCAGCCACTCATTTTTCCATCATTTTATCAAGGCCCTTCCTCAATCAATAATCGTTCATTTTCCTTTAGGATTCAATTTTTTTTCACCAATAATTGCCCGAAATCTGACTCGATTTTTTAATTTTTTTTTTCAGCCCGTAAAGGCAGAGATCAAGCACAAAGATGGCAAAGTCGATACTATCTCTTTGAACCACACATTGAACGAGCAACAAATTGGTTGGTTCAAGGCAGGTTCGGCTTTGAACAGGATGAAGGAAATTGCATCTGGACACTAGAGAACTTAATTGACTGGAAAACTTAAGGAGAACAAAAGAAAACAGAACTGAGCGAGTTGCAGGGCTCTTCGTAATCAGAGCCAAAAGTACATTTTTCCGACATGCCAAGCACGTGGGTCATCGAGATATCGAGGCTTCTGAGTCCCAAAGAAAATCGTTTAAAAATCGGGAGCTCTCGTTACTTTGTTAAAAATCGTCGCCGCGATATAGTTGACAATATTGAAATTTTCCCCTTTAGAGTGTAGATTTAGACTCTTCAACCAACAGCTGCCATGTTACCAATACTTTGAACAAACAAATACGTATCGGGGAAAGAGTGTGGAACATGGAAAAAAAAAAACAAGTATTTGTATGTATATGAACACACGCATATATATATAAATTTAGTGATAATAATATCCTCTCGAAATGCCAAGCATTGTGAAGTCTTTCGAGTGGAAATGTTTTATAGAAAATTAATTATTATACTTATGATAATTAAAAGAAAGAAAAATCATTTACGAATTTAATTTGGTTTCTCAAATTATTCAGCAATCTGGCTCTTTTTTTCGATGGCCCGAGACAAAGCCATTTCGACGATCGAATCGATCATCACGATTCACCATCAACTCACTTTTTTTTTCCTCATTTTCGACCATTTCGCCATGACTTAGTCATCACTGCTGTCAATAAATATTCCCAATTCTATCGCTTATGTAAATATCATTGTCGTTATTGTTGTTATTGTTATAGTTATTGATAAAATTCAACGATGATGAAAAACTCGTGGTTTGTTCGACTCTTCAATGGCATTTATTTGTCGTCCCTCGCTCAGAGTCCACCAATCGTTTTTTTTTAATCATTTTTTCGTCCTCTTCTCGCCTGGCAACTTACATTTTCGTTAAAAATTATTCATCTCGTGGAGCCGTGCGTAATCGCTGAAGAATATCTTAATCGAGCTGCTGCCTTAAAGGGCAGGCTCCTCTGAGGCTCTCCAAAGGGTCGAAATAAGCTCGCAATGAGGGAGGATTTTTTGAAGAGAATATATAAAAGTATTCTTGGTCAAAAGTTGGCTCCTATCCTTATGGCGCGATAAAAAAAAAGTTTTTTGAAAACTGATCGCTAAAACGCTAAAATATTTTCATAGGAAAGTGGAAAAATTCATTGCTGACGAAAAGTAAGTAGAAAAATAGTTTTTATTTAAAAAAAATTGAGTAAATTCAATTATTTGTACGTGAAAAACAGTTGAATTCGAAACGAGAGAGAAAATTTGGTTTGGCAAATAATTATGAATGTTTGGTATCGACAATATTAATTTTGAGCAATGTTCCCAATTGGTTCTTCCAAAAAAACTCGCTGCCTCGTTTACGGAGGGTCGAACGGACATCTGGCCTGAGTTCGTTCCCACCCTCATCATGCACGAGCCTTGTATCCCTGGTAACATTTTGTAAACACTAGGAACCCTCGTGGGCATTTTTACCTGTGTGTTTTTCGTGCCTGCTCATTCCAAATGTATCAACAGCACGAACAATTGGATCTCCGATGTATTTTTTCAAAAATTCAAACAGAAAAATATTCTATAACAAAAGTTTTAAAAAAATCAGCGAGTGCATCGAAAATATCACTATCAGCGAAAACGAAACGTAACAATGTCAGGGGACAGTGAATTTTATTTGTGCATAACTGGCTCGATTGAGTTTGGTGAATTTTATGAAATTGACAACGCTTATTGCAAATATGGATATCATTTCGGTAACGAATGGAACGTCGTTGCGGTAAATAAGTTAATTAACGATAATTCATTAACGTTAGTCAATAAATTGACATAATACTTTTAATACTAAAGATTTGTTCGTCGTCATTTAATTACCGAAGAATATATACGACAATTAAATGAGACGATAATTGCATTGTGCAATCATGAAGTTAATTAAAAACTTCACTCACGAGCTACTTTTGAAAAAGTCATGATTCAAATGTATACCGTTCAAAATATTTTAGTATCGTCGTTCAAAGAAAAAAAAATACATTTTTCCTTCAATTTTTTTTTCCAGGGTATCGAGGAAGGCTTAACACAAATGAGTAAATGCTCTAACGACGTTAGACGTCTCGCTGTTTGGAATTTTCCAGTCGACATAACCTTCAGATCGACAAATCCACATGGTTGTGAGTTAACTTTTGAATAAATCTTCGTTTCTGCCACATGAAGAGTGTATTATATTCCAAGCTCCTCGATTAATATCAGTAATTAACGTTGAATTGAAAAATCTGACCATGCTGATGAATATTTCCATGAAAAAAAAAAAAACACTGTTTTTCCTTTAAAACATCTCCAGCGTTAATTAATTCATAATGAGTTCGTTTGAAGGATAATTTGTTGTATCAGCCTGTGGAATTAACTGGAGTGTCGTTTTAATGAGCGTCAAACTCGATTCAGTACCAGGAATTGGAAAATGCTATTCGTTTATCCATCCTGAACGGCTTGAAGCTTGAGCTGTTGGAGCACAGATCGCTAATGAAACGATTTGACCTTCGGCATATGCGTTTCGTACGCATGAACACTGGGAGCTGTTAATCTGAGGATTAAAGCGGTTGCACATTGGTATCGATTAATTAACCCTTGTCGATTGCAGGGCCGCAATTGGTAGTTTCGATATATGGCATGGACATTTTTGGTCATGACGTCATAAGGGGTTACGGTGTATGTCACTTGCCATTGACGAAAGGTCGACACGAAAAAAAGTACGAAAGAATGAAAATAGACATATCATAAATCTGATGGAACTTTGGAATTTTTCAATTTCTCAGTTTCTCGGATTCCTTGTTTCATTAGCTCGATAACAAATGCATTTCAGGCTCTTCATTTACGCTCTGGAATCTTCATCGCCCATGCAAAAAATTGCAGCTTGGCTGACTGGCAGGAGACCAGAATTAATTGAACCATCAATCTTGGCTTCAGCAGCTGGCAGAGAATGTAATTTCATTTCTTATTAACCCGACGTAAAAAATATCTCTCTCGCCTTCCTCGATATTTCTACGACATTTCAAATTTCAAAAACTTTTTTGGGTTTCGCTAATTGAGACAGAGTTTTATATAAAATATAACAGGAAAGTTTCGGAGTCATTTGATGAAACGTCAATTTTTATATCGCTCCCATGGCCCCATATTCTATGGGGCCACTCTATGAATAATTGAAAAGTTGTCTAGAAAAATACTTTGGCGAGACTACCACCTTAAATGGGAGACTTGTTATTTCTTCCAACATGGCAAACATTTTTTTAATGTCTAAGATAATTACGTCAATATGCTCCAGTGACGCGTATGAGAGTGCAGGGCTCCATTACGACATCGTTCAACGTCGTTTTGAAGGATTTCGTCAAGCTCGGCTATGACAATGGGGAGAGGTGCAAGTGAATGAAGAAAAACATACATTAAGAAAACATACATTTTATTTTTATCCATAAAGCGAGAGAAGGAATTGAATAAAGGTTTGATTCAGAAATATTTATGTGGTCAATTAATTATGCCATTGAGTGAATTTTTCTTCTTCTTTCTTTTCTCCTATTTTTCGTTCACAAATGCTTGATTTTTACGATAATAATACTGATTTTCTTTTCGATATAAAAGCTATGACGTATTTGCATTATTATACATTTGTATGAAAAGTCGTCAACAATTTTGTTAGAATTTATTACCTTTCAGCCTCCTTCCAATCATTATTTGTATCTCTAATTATTTTCGTGAGTGCACACAATTTTCCCTCAAAATCCTTTGAAGCCAGGTCAAGGGGTGTGGATTTTTGATGTTAAAAAAATGTACCATCACTTCGTCGGTTCTATAACTTTCTCCTAATTTCAATCTTGTTCTCGATAACGATACTATCCATTCGACTTTTCCAAGAGAATCCAGAACGTATGGTAGATTCTCATGATTGTTGAATATAATGCAGAGCGCCGTTCCGATCCATTAGCAAAAAACAAAATCTGTAATCAGAATTTAAACAAAAAAATTAACGAGATTCTAAATTTAATGGATTTCCTAAATATTCAAAATACACTTTTCCCTCCGTCTACAGTCCTTCAGAAATTACCGTGGAAAAAAAGAACGTGCCGTTCGTTTAGTTATACAACGTGAGAGAAAACAGATAAAGGATCGCAAAATCCAGCCCTTTTCTATCTCGAACATTCGTGAGTATGCACATTTAATCAACTTTCGTTATTCCCCTTAGAAATATGCGGCAAATGAATGGGAGAGACGAGAGTTTGAATAGTCAAACGATTTGTTCATCAACATTCGATCGTATACAGCTTTTCAAACAATTCTTAATAAACGAGTTAAGCCGAAAGCGTTTCGATACATCGAGATAATTTTCCGGTTGCGGATTTTTCAATCATAAAAATATAACATGATTAAAAATAATTGAATCAAAGTTTTTTTTAATCGGATTTTCCTCTCGAATCCCAGCATTGATCAACGACAAAGGGCAGGTTGCTTTAAAAGTTGGCGGGGTTAATTCAATTGAGCGAGTTCCTTGATTCGCTTTTTATTTATCAAAGTGTTTTTCTTCGGGGTCTGGTCGATCCGTTTCGCGTGTAACAATCGTTCACCAGGAAAATGAGAAGTAAGAGCAAAAAAACAAAACGTTTCATTTCCGAACAATCGTCCGAGAGCGATGAAACTATGTATCAAAATTGTATTTATTTTATTTGTGTCTTGACTGTATTCCTCTTTACTGAATTGAACTTCGTGGAACTGTTCTGTACCAGCGGAACTTTTTCCAGAGATGGGATCAAAGAGCAAACCGTATATTCAATCTCACCGATCGTTTTAGCTATTTAGGGCACGACGTCACTCGAGGTTGCATCGGGATAGGTTTCCAAGAATTCTAGAACAACACCGTTGGTCCAGCCAAAGCCAGTCTGTACGTAATACTCGCCACCGCCTCCAAATTTGCCAGGGATTTCCGCATCGTACTGAAACAAAAAATATAAAACAATCAAGATCGTTCTACGAATCTAGGAATTCAGGATCGAATGTACCGAAGGGCGCACAGCCCTCGATCCTCTCGCCAGCATTGGCTGATCGCTAATTAATAGGTTCCCAAAATTTCCATCGTTCCATGAAGTGGAGAGAAAATTGTTGTAAAATTAACCACAGTCTGTGAACTCATCTGCATGTTGAAAGATGAAAACTCGAGATGACACAGCATCGTATTAAAGATTGAAAAATATGACGAAGAAGATCACTCAGCAAGTTTATTCAGACGAAAAAAGGTAAAGACAGGGCTATTATGGTGGGTGCGAAACTTTTCCTTCGATCTTCCTTTTACCAGACCGCATCGTCGACATCCTCGATCTATCTAGGGATTAACTTTTTTTTTTTTTTCTATAAATCGCAACTTTTTCTGAATAAAGCTCGACGTATATGTCGCTGTCAGTTTCTCATGGGAGATTACTTCGATGTCGGGATAAAAGCGCAAAAAAATCGCGAGGAAAGTGGACACTGCGAATTTTTTTTTATACATAATTATTTCGAAATAATGTTATCCTTGAACTTTTCACTCTGGAATGTTCGATTTTTGGAAGTTTGGGAGAGCATGGTTATCGTCGGAAATCCATGGGGTTAATTCTTGAGATGGTATTCGAAATTTAACGTCAAGCAATTGCAATTTTATGTGCCCGACGGATTCGTACATCACGCTCGACTTGAGGAAGCACGATTATCAAATATTGAAGTCGTATAAAAATAACTCGGGGGCTTTGATATTTAAGCTTGCTGTGGCATGACCGCAGGCTGCTGCTCGTACCTCCTTAAGGAATGAAATATCATCGAAAACATCGACTGGAAAAATTGGAGGAAAGTTGGCAGCAGAATTTTCAAAATTCACTAGGTTTTCGGTTGTTAATTAAATTTGCATTATCTTTCCGGAGATTTACCGAGAAAAATGGTTGCGAATTTTCAATCCGTACTTTACTTTATCTAAAATGTGAAAACACGTTTCTCTCGTTTAGAAGTCGATTAAGCCACGAAATTGGCAACGGACTAAAGCGAGGGACCAGACGGTAGAGCCACGGATGCTTTCTCGCCCTCGTAAAAATGTAAACGACGAGGGCTGGGGGCGCAGACATTTTCAACCTCAGAAAGATTGCGCAACGAGAGTGCTCAGGAATCCATTAAGCGTAGTTAACTCGAAGAAACGAAAATGTTTATAAGTTTTTTCCTCCCTATATTTTGGCAGAATGAATTCTCACGCAATAATAGAAAATTTATTGTCCGCCAATTATTATTATAAGTAAGTGACCCAAAAAATCTGCAGCGAGTTTGAAATGACAATCAGGTACATTTCTTTCCACATTTTCTTTTACTTCACGATGCTGCGAACAGTAAAAATTATTATTAAAAATAAAACCACGTATCGAGTGGCAATTTTATTCCCTGTGATTTTTACAAATGCACGAAATCACCAGTCAAGACGAAATGTTGAAAATTGTACAAAAAAAAGTTTCAAATATGAACATTTTTGACTTTTTTTTACATTTCTTAAAGAATTTTTGAAAAAAGGGTTAAAAAAAACTAGTCAAACGGATAATTGGTAAGGCCCAATTCGGGACTTTATTTCAGTGTCGTAATCTCAAGAACGTCGGAAATAAAGTTCAGTGTTTACGGCTTGTGTAAGCCGGTGCTTTCGAAGGGGCAAGACGAATACATTTGAATATGTTTGCGAAGGCTGGAATGAGATGAAGCTTGGGACTGTGTTGGAGACCAGAGAAAGATATGTAAAAGGAAAGATAGAGGGAGGACGAGGAAAACAGTGAGAGAGAAGGATCGAGCATGCACACTGCGAGCAGCTTATTTTTTCGTGGGACAGAGAAACTGGCAACCCACGACGGGATATCAGCGAATTTTTCCAGGTTGACTTCACTACGAAATTACTTCGGACTCCCACAGTTTATCGGGACGATGCAGGAACAAAAAGCAGAACGACAAGAAAAGGCAACATTTTCCTTCTACACAATTTGAAATATTGCGAACTCATATAAAATAAAAATAAAGATTTCTATCGTGATCTAACAAATTCCGTTCATGCCTGATCGAATTTCCGGAATCACGAAGTACAAGATCGAGAAAAAATTGTGATCTGAATGTCAATACGGAAATCAGAGAGGGTTTTGGTGTTCCGTTGAATTCCTGAACCCAATTATTCATCATGGGGAAACAATTCAGGCAACCAGCTTGTAATTAACCCACATGCAGAATTGTGTTAATTAATGAATGGATATTCAATGTATGTCTGATTTTCGGGTGCTTCGGAATCGAAGCCTTCATGGGGGAGTTCATGGGGCGATCCATATACAGTCTAGACCGAAAGTTTTCGGGCAACGGCTAGAAACCGCCCCCTCACTGATCCTCACCAATTTTTTCAGAGTTTTCACATGTAAATGTCCACCGGATGGCAGTTTCTCGGGCACCCGTTTCTTCGTCATTAAAAAAGCAACAGAACGGTGTAAATTAAACTCCGTTACGGCGACCAAAGAACCTCGTACGCTGAATGGAAGTTTGAGGTATTTTGTTGCCTCGATTTAGAGTTCACTTCCGAAATTGCAGCGTGAAATAAAAATCGTCACGAGGCCAAGGTCGAGAACGAGAGTGTTGGTTATGCAGCAGATGTGAAAATGAAGCCTCGAGGAAAAAACGGCATGCGACTCGAGTTCTCGGGTCGATACTTCTGGCGTAGACTGTATGAACTTATTCGGATAAGACAAGTTGTGCTACAGTAACCGACAAGTAGAGTTTCAAAGCCGCAACTAACCAACAGACTAAACAGAGTATGGAGAGTGGATTAAACTATAGACAATTTTATAGAGACTATCGTTCGCACTAGATAGTGCACGAGGAATTTAATAGCTTTGAGATAATTCGACGTTAATAAAATTTCCATTGTCACGACCGAGTTTCTCGATCTGTTACTTTCAACAGACAATTACTTCAATTAAAAACTTCATTTGAGGGAAATTGTGGGTTGAACGGAGAGTGAGTTCAATATGCTCTTCCAATGTTAACGTTGGTTGGGTAAATATCAATCCGGGATGATCGAATTATGGGATTTGTGCTCTAATTATACAAATAACCGAATATTTACAGAGACAAGTCAATTACACACGATACAAAAAAACATGGATGTTCGCTTATTGACTGGAAGTAAATAGTTCGGTTGTCCTAGCAAACGTCGATTTCTGGTGAATGAAAATACTGGAGAGGAACGAAATAAAAGAGCAAATTGCGTGTATAGCCTTGTATCAATAAACAATGAGCATAAGATCGTTTTTCTTTAACAATGACGAATACTCAAGCCTAAGGGTAAGAAATGAAAATATAAAGCTTCGTTTTTTCTTCATAAGTATTCCCCGCATGTTTATATTTATATATTTTTCATTATAATACGGAATCCCCATTTGTGTGAGACCTGGGGCGTTTTCCGTTGTTCGTGATGTATTTTTTGTTCCTGGATTTGCGGCTTCTCACATTTCCCTATTGTGTACGTCGGTCGTTCGCCTCCTCCGGGGTTATCGATACGTCCGCATCGATCATGAAATAAAATAGCTCGATGCTCAAGTAAGAAAAAGATCGTAATTTTTTAAAATCAATTTTTTTTCTCTTTTTTCTAATTAAATATCCGGACCGCTGGCAATTGCAGTTTTCCTTGTGAAAGGAATAAAGGAAAAGTAATTTCATTCAAGCGACACGTGATTGCTTCACTAAAGCCTCATTTGATTGATTCGCACAGGATCGAATGGTCATTGTTTGACTCGCTCGAAAGCAATATCCCAGAAAGTGGTATTATCTGTCTGACGTGCTGGTACTGGCAGCAACATTAACACTAGTTTCAGGATATCATGCATATAATGCAGAGGAGCAAATCCTAGTATTGTCAGACTCACGACGAGTATCAATTATCCAACAGTCTCTCGAGGCTGAGGCATATATCTATAGCGGAGTCGTGTCATCCACACAATCTCGTCTAGGCAAACCGGCCAGCCAATTGTATCACCGAATGATCGAAACACAAGGACGAGACTCGAAGCAAATATCATTACCATTCAAACACGTTCGATAAATCCAAAACCATGCCATTCAAATGATCATGAAGCTAGTTTCGGAATTCCATTCATCAAGTGCTGGCTTTTCATCGTAAAACATAAATTTATGATTCTCTTTGATTCGATTGACGATCAAAGGCCCTATAAACTGTCCGATATTTAAATCCGAGTTCTCTGGAGCCACTCCGATGCATTCTTCGGAAAATATAAGTTAATACATTTCCACAGAGTCTTTTTAGCGAGGAAAAACGTTTCGTTGAATTTAATTATTTTCGTAATGAGAATTTTTTGGAATTATTTTCACTTTCTGCAGTGAATTCTTGGCTTTCGGTCATTGTAGGAAAAAATTAATAAAAACATAGTAAACGCGGCGTATTTCATTCATTCCTTCGGCTCAATGTTGCTGTCGGGTTAGAAGGAACGAGAATATTTTTAGCATTAAGAAAAGAAAAGCTGCGACATCCCTCCGCGCGTGTGAAAAATAAATGGAAAAAAAGGAGGCTCGTAGGCAGGAGCAAAGTAGATCAATCTCGAGGGATACTCAGTGGGAATGCAAAAAAAAAAAGTCATTTTTTTAGGGTGAAATACTCGCTCGTGTCTACATGTTTTTCACGCCACGATATTCTCATCTTTGTTTCTGAAACATGCGCGAAATTGAACTTCCGGTTCGTTCCATCGATAGTCAAATGGAGAAAGGATTTATGTATTGATTTTATCAAGACGCTAGCGATTCCCGGTGTCAATTTTATCCTTGATATTAATTGGAAGGATTTATTCTTCGTTTTCCATATCAGAAGATATTTTATCCGGTGTGGGTTCTTCCCAAAGGTACACGTGTTCCCTCTGCTCGAATCCCTTGGCTTATGTTTCCTCGTTCTTTGTTCAGCAACACATAAATATAGATTGGACAATTTAAGCGTCAAGTTGAAACGAAAACGACTCCAATCGATAAATAATTCGAGTATCCATTAACGAGCCAGAGCAATAGTTTTTTAGAAAGAACTGTATTTATATTTATAGATAAATGAAAATTGATTTTTGCCTTTGATGATTCTTGGAGCACGTCAAAGAAGAAGGTTCATCAGAAGGGCTTTTTTATAGCTCCTCCAGACACAAGGGAAATGAATGAGGGTGACGAGCAACTTTCAGCGATATCGCACATTGACGAACGACCCGGCCAATTCACTGATCGCCTTGCACCTTATCCCCGAACTTTTATTTTTTTGTCATCGGAATGAACTGCCTCGTTTTTATCACAATCGCTTTTTCCTTCTTCCATTGTCATCACCCGACTCCTCTCATTTCTCAGTCTCACTTGACACTAAAGATCTTAAGTGTCGTGAGTGCTCGGACGACGAAATATGGAAAGAAGGAAGCCACGTTATAGATGAATTCGTAATGGACTATAATTAGCGGTCGAAAATTGGTAAAATGAGAAAATAAGAAACGATTTTATTGCTCGGGAACCGTACGGTCGTTTCGAGACAAAAAATTATCCCTAAATACCGATTCTAACGAAAGTTGTGAGCGTGCAAAGTGGCCTGAGCCTCATCGACGTAAGAACGTCGTAACGCAAACATATAAGTGGGAAAGTATCATTAAGCTAGATTTCCTATCATCCGTTAATGTCAGATGGACCATCGTTTCCGGTTCATAGAAGATCGAGATGAATTGGGACAAAATATTTGGTTTTATCTCCATTGCCAACGATTCATTGATCATTGATCTGTCCATCTCCGCAGCAAGCATTAGAGCTTTTAATTTTTGACTGAGGCCATAAATAACTGCAGTATCATTTCTGGGTAGGTCGAAGGCCAAGGGTGGCAGTGACGAGAAAAAGCCTGAGATATTGAACCGTATATATTTCATTTCCTATAAACTATATGCTCGACCTTAGAAAGGATGATCCTGAGGCAGAAAGATTGGGGTGAAATTTGATTTTTTTTCTCTTTTTGTTGCTCACTCTCCTTCGATGAGCACGTCTATACTGTGGATAGTGATTGCTTAGGAGTGGTTGACCAAGGCTACTTAGGGACAGTCAATTCCTCATGGGGCTGTTCTCGAGCTTGTCGATTTCACGCACCCTCTTTATATGGATGCCAAGTCTACTTATGTACCATTCGTTCGTTTTTATCATCCTTTTCATCCTGCTCTTCCCTTAGATCAAGGAGTGACCGGAGTGACACGACTGAGAGGGAAATAAATTAATGAGAACGAAGAGCGTTAAAAAGCTCCTCAGACAGCTCTTCAATCTAAAAAATGAATGAGACTAAGATTTCCTAAGTCCTGATAAATGTCTATAGAGTAATTTTCACTTCTCGTCTTATCCCTTTTGGTCAACCCTTAAGATTTATTCATAAATTCCCAAGCACTCCTTAACTCGTAATCCCATGAAATATTTTACAAACGACCCTGAAAGCATTATTTTTTATGAAGGTATAGAAAATTGTTTGGTAAGGCTTTTCTTGAACCCGGGGGCATTTTTCGAAAAAGTGCAAAATCTCATAAATTCCAGATCCCTTGACCATTTTCCTCCCAGCTCTGGGGGAACGCTATTTCGGAGTTCTAAATTTTTATTATCAATACATAAAGGCGTGCTCACTTGAGAGAGAACTCTGTAGTTTGTCGATTTAAAACGCAAATCGAAAAAGCAAGCCAGCCAAAATCATTCGGGAATGAAATTTTCTATAAATTTCAACCTCACCGTTGTCTCCTCTAAATATTGACCGAAAAATAAAGTTCTGCGTAGCGAAACGTCTAAGAAAAGTGAGCATTAATAATTTTGCATAGTATAATCGAAAAAATATTTATGCAAACTGTTCTAAACCTACCCTCGATGCGGACAGCTGTATTATGTATCGTGGGGAAAAGCATGAGTAAAATATAAGAAGAATAGGATGAAACACATAAGCCTGAATAAGGCGTGTCTTAAATTATAGTTGTGGGTTGTTCATAAGAAAATGAGTGAACACAAAAAGTGGTAAAGTGTATTAAGGCGGTTGAAGGCTCGGAAGTTGTAGAACAAAAGCCACAAAATTACGAGATAAAAAAGTACGTGCCAGATAGAATTTATTAGAAAAAAAGGAGTCGGCCAAATGCTGGGTTGAAATTGTTTTTTTACCACAATTTACGGTTACGAGAAGCTGAAGTTTCTACTACGTGGTAATAGGAGTGTTAAAAGAACAGTTTTAACAGAGTACTTCGAGGTCTATTAGAATTTATGAATAAAAAAGAACTCGCTCCTGTTCGAATTGTTTTTTCAACTCAATTTTTTTGTTCCATTTTTCTGCGATAAGCTCAAGCTGCTGAAGGCTTTATTCCAAGGACATCACGTTCCATAAATTCCTGCAGCACGCTGTAAATTGCTACATAGAAAAAAATCATGCCACGGTCAACGAGTAAAGGACAAATAGTGATGCAGCGTAATTTGAGGGGAAAACTGACTCTTCCGAAATGTGAACACAAACTTTGATCCTAAGGAATGGTCTTTTGAGTCTAAAAATGTGAGTTCCTTGAATTCTAGAAAATCCACCATGACATTCGTCGATAATTGGGAGTTTTTTTTTCTCAAACTTTTCAGTTTTTTTGTTTGTTTTCTTTTCCCACTCACACCACCGCGAGGTCCCCCCGAGCCAAGGTATCGAAATCAGTAGAAATTGGCGCTCAGTTGTTAATCCGCCATCATCCAGCCAACACAGAATAAAACAAGAAACGCTGACAGTAGAAACGAACCATTACAACTATGGAGTCGTGGACAAGTTTAGACGCCTTATACGCAAATATTGAAAACCTCCCCAAGCAATTCGAAGTGACGAATCTTCGTGAAACCGCGCCTTTCATTTACTCGGCACGTTGCGGGGATGCGACAATGGAAAAACTTGATAAACCAACCCGCCATGTTATGCCCAAGACTATGATTCTTCATGACATGGAGACTGGATACTTACAACAGAGGTATACGGAGAACGAACGTTTGATATTTCAGAAAAAACACTCAGGATGATGCTGAGTCCTGTTTCATTGCTCCAGCGATGAAAATAATTGGGCAAATTTTTCGAGACTCCATAAATACGAAATTGCGGAACTCTGCCTTGACGATGTGACTGATTTGTTTGGGGAAATCCTAATCCACGTTTTGTCACGCACAGCTGTGAAAAATAGCGATAACTTGACGTTATGTCTGTACGAACGACGTAAAAATATTTGTCTATGCAAAATCGTCGTCAAAAATGATTTGGGAATTTTTTTTCAGTGTATCAAGTTTGGATCACGAGCTATATACTTTCTACCATTGGAACATGATCGATTCGTTCATCTGCTATAGCCGTAAATTGATAACGATTCCGCCATATGGTTTGATCACTGCTGCACATAATCATGGGGTTAGAATCCTCGGTACTGTGACAACTGAGGGTAAACTGGGAAAAAATACCTGTGAAGCTTTTTTAGCCAACCCTATCGAAAGAAACAAGTTCCTTGAATCTCTCGTGCGTCTAGCGAAATTCTACAAATTCGATGGTTGGCTATTGATGATTGGCAACGACATAGAGATACGTCTGATTGAAGAAATGGTGATATTCGTTCGTGAGCTGACGACTCGTATTCACACGGACATTCGTGGCTCCGAGATCATTTGGTACGACACTGTCAGCACTTTGAACGCGCAACGTTGTACTGCGAGCTTGTTAAATACCTACAACGAGTGAGCATTTTTTATTAACAACAAATAAGAGCGTGGCATTGGAGTTTTTAAGTCTCTTGGTCACCGGATCGAATAAATCTCAGGAAATCAAAATTTCAGGACGTTTTTCGAGTGTTGCAACGGAATCGTCTTGGACTATCGCTACATCTTCTCTTTTTTATCAAACAGAGCTGCACTAGGCTATCGAAGCGGACGACCTCAGGATGTGTACATCGGATTCGACGTTGCGGGTAAAAGATGTCCGGGAGGAGGTGGCTTTAATTTGGCTGTGGTAAATGAACTGAAATATTTTCAATTTTGCATATCCGGTTGTCGATCTTGGAAAATGATGTATAAAAATGAATAATTTTCAGGATCTCGAAAAAGTCCGACAACAAGGTTTGTCCGTAGCGATAACGAACCCAAATTGGACTTACAAGAATTTTGGATCAGCCAAGTTTCTAAAGATTGAAAATCTTTTTTGGGCTCAACTGGTTCCTTATCTCTACTTCCATGTGCTCGTTTACAAAAATGATATTTTTCGAACTACATTTTGTCGTGGTTACGGAAGAAAATATTACACCGCGGGCAAGGTAGAGAAATTGGAAAAACTTGAAGAAACGAGACAAGATAGATGAGAGTTTTTTTGGTTCCAGGTACAGGAAGGATCCGGAAAACCGTTTTATAATCTGATGCGGCAGAAACCTCAAATTTTAGCTCCAGGATTACATTCACAATTCACGTGCAAAGAAATTCCAGAACCGAAAGTCAGTCAGGTGCAAAAGTTCGAGACTCCGTTCGATAAAATTACAGTAAATGGAACGGAAATCACATTCACTCCAAAAGAACCAGCATCGAAGTGTGATTACTCTGAAATACGCGACGATTTTGCTTGGGAAGGGGGCAGTTGTTTGGAGTTGATATTCAACACTAACATCAAGTATCACCGGTAAGTCGATGCGGCATCGTATTTCTTATCGTTATATATTTAGACACCGACGCCTAAACTTCGGAGTCTCTCAACGAACCGAACCAAACGAAACGGACAAATAGATCGCGAGTCTCAGGATGAGACTTTTTAAATAGAATGTCATTTTCAAAAATGATCCCAAGAGTTTATTCATTGCAGACTATTTCTGCTTGAACTGGAGTCGAATCAAAATCTCGAAGTGAATTTGGTTTATCGTGTCAGAAAAACTGACGAATGGCAAAAGGAAACGTCGAAATCATATCCGAAGGTTGTATTAGGACACAGCGAAGGCACAGCGATCCTGTCGCCTTCAACGACTAATGATCTAAACTCCGATTGGCGAAAGAGGTACAGGGAAATGCGAGTCAAAAATAAGCATATATTTTTTAATTCTGCCCAACTGAGAAATAACTTAAAAGTGTGATTATTTTTCCAGTGTCTATGAGACGAGTTTTAAAGATATTTATGAATTCGGAGTATTGTTGGGAGTGATTGGAAGAATTTGTGTCGGTGAAGTGGTCATTCAACCGATTGGAGCAGCAAATGGTTCGTAAAAAATTTCCAACGTTTCGTGTTCGTGGAAAGTGTTAATGCAACGTGTATTTTATTTTCTACGTTTTCAGATAAACGTTTGCCGAGATCAGTCACCGTTTTGCCTACGACCCACTAATGGATGGTCCCTTAGACCCACGGTCAAGGGGTTTCGTCCTCCATAACACTTAATTAACTGTACGAACGATGTGTTCGTTTCTAAAGTGTAAAAATAAATCTATCGTTAGATAATTGAGCAATTTTCTTCTCCCGGTAGTCACATGTCGTAGGATTTCCATCAATACACCAAACCGTTGTAACGGAACTATATATTCGGAGCTTAACGAAAGGCGGTTTGGCAGTGAATTTGATTTACGTTCGGCACCGGAGTTCAGGGCCAATTAGAAAAGTTTCTCCGCATTGAGAACGATTATTCGAGCAAACTAAAGCGATGCGACGCGTGACACGTTCGACTGCGTAGAGGCGGGAAAGCCATTGAACAAATTTATTGCAAACGACAACTAATATTTCGTTCGACTCGAAAATTTTCTCGTCCTCCAGCTGAGTGTATATCTATGGATATAGAGATATCGGAAAATGGCTGGAAAACACTGGAGCCGCAGTGACAAAGATCGCATAGCAGAGAATACCACTTTCCGTTGACGCCCCAATTCGATAAAAATTAACTTATCGAGATGGAATAGTCGCTTTTTTTTTATTGCGCATAGGCTGCGCTTGGGGCTATTCGTAAAAAAAAAATTATGACCTGCAAATAACGGGATGATGTCATTTTTTCGGAGTAACGAAAAGAAAAAGTTGCAGTCTTCTATAAATAAAGAAAACGAAGATAAACATCAAGTTTTATCAAGAAAAATCACGTTTTCGTTCTAGATCCATGAGTCACAATTATTTTTACCCCGAAAAAGCCATGAGCACATGCTCGAATGATCAACTACGCGGAATTGCATACATATATATATTTTTTTTTTATAGCAAGAATCGAATAAAATGTGCGGCGCTAATAGAGTTACTAGTTTTTGATGCTTTTGCCTTTCTCAACACACACTGCAGTTAATTGTTGCTTCCAGTCGATACAGGATTCGCCCAAGACGAACTCGTAGTGAGAAATAAACGTTATGGCTTCGAAAGCTAAGGTTGTGGAGCCGTTCGTGAGTTTGGACGATTTATACTCCAAAATTGACAACTTGCCTCAATGGTCCCAAATTTCGAAACTACGTGCATGCACCGATCACGTTTACCACGCGAAAGGAGCGGATTTGAGCGAGGGATTTTTAGCTAAATTCGCCAGGAATAGCGTTCCCAGAACTATTGTCTGTCATGACATGAAAAGAGGATACTTAGAAGACAGGTATGCGCAAAAAATGTTTCACGTTTCGTTAAACTGCACGATTGAGCTCAGAATATGTTGGTATAAAGTTTCAATGCTCATGAGGTTTGATCCTGATGCTTGCTCAACGACGTAGAAACATTTTTTCAGATACATCGAAGGATCTTCGGCTCACGACTCGTACACTTTTTATCACTGGAGCATGATCGATACATTCGTTTACTTCAGTCATGAATTTGTAACTATCCCGCCAGTCGGCTGGATAAATGCGGCACACAAACATGGCGTTAAGGTCCTCGGTACTGTGATAACCGAGGCCTCAAAAGGCCAAGACATTTGGCGACGTATTTTGTCCAACGAAAACGAATGCAATAAGTTTGCCCATGCTCTTGTGTATTTAGCGAAATTCTACCATTTCGATGGTTGGCTGTTGATGGTTGGAAACAACATCAACGCCGATATGGTTAAATTTATGATCTATTTCGTTCGCGATCTAACCGTTCGTATTCACACTGAGATTGAAAATTCTCAGATCATTTGGTACGACAGTATCAGCACCGCAGATGGCCAATTTAATCCTCAGAATGCGCTCAATGCCAATAATGCGTAAGCATATCATTCAGGAACTGAAAACAGGAGGGGAAATGGCAATTTTCAATTTTGATTTGTAAATTTCAGACAAATCTTCGAAATATGTGATGGAATTTTTTTGAACTTCCATTGGACAAAGGAGTCTTTAGCAGAAAGTTTTGTACAGGGACGGCATAGACAGTTCGATATATACGTCAGTCTGGACGTCTTCGGTCGAGATTGCCGCCGAGGAGGTGGCTTCCATTCGGCATATGTAAACTGACAATTTCAAATAATATTCCACGATATTCCGAGTCACCAACGCAGCGATTGATGAAAAGGAGAAATACGATCTTTTTTTTTTCTTCATAGACTCTCGATATAATCCGACAACAACATTTGTCCGCAGTGATATTCGCACCAGGTTGGACTCGAGAGAATTTTGGACCGAAGAACTTTCTCAAAATAGAGAATCTTTTTTGGGCTCAGCTGATCCCTTTTCTCTATATACACGTGCCAATTTACTCGAATGAGACTTTCAGCACTTTTTTTTGTAATGGGGCCGGAAGGAAATATTACCACAGAGGACGTCGGGTAAG
This sequence comes from Campopleginae sp. 14b, assembly GCA_030522525.1. Taxonomy (NCBI): domain Eukaryota; kingdom Metazoa; phylum Arthropoda; class Insecta; order Hymenoptera; family Ichneumonidae; species Campopleginae sp. 14b. The sequence goes on from JAPYYS010000171.1 coordinate 58,424, forward strand.
GAAATTTTAAAACCGTGCAGAGAATTACAAGATTGATGATCCCTTTGGTTCCCATAGCTACGAGAACGCAAATCATTCTACAATATGTCTCTTCAATCATTCCAAAATATTGCTCCTGGACTGCATCGCGAATTTACGACCCGGGACGTGCAAACCGATCCCCCAGCTAAAGTGGAAACTTTTGAGACTGCGTTCGACACGATTGCAGTGGATAGGAAGAAAATCAAGTTCCTCGCAAAAAAACCGACACCGTCAGTTAATTACACGGAAATATGCAGCGATTATGCTTACGAGGGAAGCATATGCTTGGACCTGATTTTCAACAACGAAAAAGGATATCATCGGAAAGTTAATTGATTCAGTGTCGAACGTTTTTTTAAAATGAAAGTCAGTCTCATTCTCGAATTTTACCGGCTGACGTTTTGTTGCAGATTATTTTTGGTCCACCTAGAGTTCGATCAACCAGTCGAGGTGAGCTTGGTTTATCGCATAAGAATAAGCGATGCATGGCAACTGGATACGTCGGACCCAAAACCAAAAATCGCCCTAGGGAAAGACGGAGACGTGCAGTTCCTGCCACCTGCTGAGACTCGTGATCTCGATTCGCAATGGCGGAAAAGGTACAGGGAAATAGGATTTTTCAATCCAGGGAGAAAAGCTCCCAATTGAATTCCAGAAATTCGGATATAACGAAAGAGCTTTATTGATTTTTCAGTTATTATTCGACAACTCTTCAAGAGATCCATGAAATAGGACTGTGGCTTGGGACGACTGGAAGGTGTTGTCTGGGTGAAATCGCTATCCAACCGAGCCGAGAACGATATGGTGCGTAAAGGATCTTCAACGTTTTACAGCTTCGAACATGTTATCCAGAAGTGTGATACATTTTATTTTACGCAGCCTTAGACAAAAGTGTAGCGAGATCGGTTGTCACCGTTTGCTTCCATCTGGGAAGCGACTTGATGATACGCTGATGGCATGAACGTCTTTGAAACCACGAACCTTCCCAGAAACAATGGCCATAGAACTCTCTAAATTAAGTAGCAACGACAGGAAGGATGAATTTGATTTTTGTGTGGTTTCGAAACTCAATAAACTTTGTGGAATGTGATATTCAATCTTGAATGATTAATTTGAAGTTTTTTTTCTGCTGCCTTGGCACAACTCTTTGAAGAATCTTTGGATGGAGGTCTCGAATAAACTGACGGGTACGTCGTTTCGCTCAAGATGCGGTATGGAAATGGTTCCCAAAGAGAAACACGGGGAGGGAGTGATTCTTTGTTTCTGGGGTAGATTTATAATCAAGCTTCGACGTGTCAGCCATTCCGATGTTTTCAAATCTCGGTTTCGCTTCGACTCGTGGCCGCAGAAAATATTGAGACAGTTTTGCTCAAAAAATTGTTTTTCTTTTATCGTCAGAAATGAATTGTTCCTCCAAAGATTTTACCCTAAATTTAGTGGCCTAGTTTCTCTCGCGCTACCCTCACCTGCGTTGCACCGACAAGGGATAAAAAGTTTCTCCATATATCAACCTTTTTTCGCTTCAGACTCATCTTTAAGGTGAAATATCGTTTCCTCTTGTCGGGTAATTTATCGAACAGTATGCCGAATTCGTTTTTTAAATCGGAGCACGAGTTGTCGTGGTTGTTTTTTTTTCTCCTTCGTTCTCGTTCGAGACCCAACGAAATTTGTAGAAAAACTTATTTCGTTGCTTTTTAGTTTCTCAAAGAAAGTTTGGGAAATTCTATTTTTTATGGAGGCCTTCCCATTTATTATTCCATGAAAGTCAATTTTTTTTTCTCTCGTTCTTTTTATTGTCGAGAGCTTTCTGGAGTTATCGATGCAATTATTTAATTGAAAATTATAAATATTACTAACCTTTTCGAACATGGCACCAGTTTCTGTGTATCCAATGAAATTCGCTCTGAGCCATCGGATCGCAAGTTCTTTGGCATAACTCATGGCTGGCTCAGCGTTTGTGTTTCTCAGACCCTGGACCATGAATGATTGAAGAGGTGCCCAGGCGTTCGGGAAGTCCCATTGCTCACTCGAATGGATCAAAGAGCTTGGTGTACCACCTGATTACGACACACAACCCAAAAATTGGACGCGTTATTACAAAAACCATTCACTGGTCTGGTGGCGTCTGCTAAGATTCGTAAACAATGGGATCGACGCAGATTATTCTTGGTCAGATATCTGCGTCGTTAGTTCGCTCTTTCCCATGGGGAAAGAGTGAAAAAAAGGAAAGTCAATTTTATCAAAGAATTAGGACGAATCAATAAAATTATTTCGATCACTTGCACAGAAAATAATCTTTTTTTTTATAACGTCAATTTGGAGTGGTCTGACGTTTATTCCCATGACGCTAGCCAATCACTTTTCAAACTTTTCGCATTAAAACTTTCCGACCGGCATTATCATAACTGCGTAGCTTTTCGAGAATAAAAATCATTATTTTCCGGACTCACCCATGAAATCGCCAATATTATTCTTTTTAAGATAGGCCACGGTCCTTTCGGCGTATATCTGCGCCTTTGAATGGTTGAAACTTTTAGTGTAAAGTGGACCGAGGTTCGAGGGGTAGAAATTATTCCTATGACGTGCATTTTTCGTGTCGTAGTCCAGCCAAATGCCTTCTTTCTCGTTCCACAGTACCTCGTCTATGCCTCGTTGAAATTCTTCAGAAATGCTGATGTAATACTTAGCTTTCTATAATAAGAAAAATAACAGTCAAAAAAAAAATTAGAAAAGTGACTGACAATTGTACGTCGAAATGTTATGATTAAAAAGGAAAAACGGATGGAGGACGAAACTGAATTTTCTCGGTGCGAATGAGTTTCTAACTAACAAGACAATTTTTCCCTCCACTTCAGTGCCAAGCACAAAAATTCCAGATCGCTGCGTTCCCAAGGCTTGTCTAGCAAAATTTGAGACGTTATCACGGTTTCGCGAGTTCCTGCAGATAAGTCTTCTTCATTTTCCCTCGCTTCAACTCTATTTTGTTTCAAATGTTGTGCAGAGTTTGCTTCCAGACTCGACAGCGACGTGTAATTTCCCTTTGGCTCTGTCTCGAGTTCTCCAAACTGCTTGGTTACAGGGATATCTCGAATAAATACAAAGTACGTGGCGCAGCACAACACACCGACTGCACGTCTCTAGAATTTTGTCAGAAACGTCATGCACTTGGCTTTTCTACGAGTTCTAAGAAAATTGAGATACGTGTAAACGGATGTGCACAGATGCCTCTATTTTCCATGAATAAAATGTTCTCCAATATTATTATTTTCCTTTTTTTATTATTAATTAATTATTGGACCAGATTTTTCTTTGACGTCGTTTACGCCGCTGCAAATAGCACGTCGTTGAACTAAGCGTTTTGTAAAACGTTTACGACGCGTTCATATCCACAAAGCGGTGTTTGAGATCCGCTGATTTATGCGAGGATAAAATCTCCTTACAAATAATGATGGTTCCCCAAAGTCTCTCCGTCGTTTGTTCAAGGTCACGAAACTTCCTATGAGAAAGCCTTTAAGTCCACCTTGTAATGTTTGCCCCGCAAGTTATCCAACTCGTCTGACTATAACTGGCCTCCACTACTGGCACAACTTCCAAGAGCCCACTAAAATGCATAACTTACCAAATACTGCAATATTTAACGCCAAGAATTCCCAACCACTTTGGCAATAAACCTGAGCCAAAAATTCCTTGCCAGAAAGTCTTCACTGACTTATAAATATTTACAGACGAGAATCAACGATTCCGTTTAAACTTGCGAGTTTTTTTTTTTATTTGATTTGTGGTAAGGTCCAGATTTATGGGCTCACGTCAGCGATGAATAAGCAGGACTGCATTCGTTTGTTAGAAACGAAGTCTCACGGACTTTACTTTGATTTCGCATCCAAATTTTTTTATCAGAGTCATGTATAAAATGAAATTTTCGAAGCATTTTTCATAGAGACAGAATTCCCATTTAATTTTTCTCTCGTATCGTTGGAAAGTCCAATAAAATGTGTGGGCTCGAGTGGAGTGAGATAAATTCTTTTTCCTACTAGAAAAACGCTCTGTAAATCAACAGTTTTTGACCCTCTGGACTAAAGCAAAGGGGAAAAAATAGGAAATTCGAAGGACTCGAGGAATTATGAAATATAAAAAGTTGATTGTTTCTTACAGCATCATTCCCCAGCATGTTGTTATATTTCGCGAGGGTCCTAGCGTTTTTCTGTAGAAGTGCATTAAGCTCGACTGGAATGATGTACCGGGTCTGAATCTGGGATAAATCACCAATTCCACCATCAGCTGATATGAACCAACGCGTTGAGAAGTCCCAACCACTCTCCGCTCCGGCCTTCAAATCCTCGTAAAAGCGTCTGTGATCTGAGCCCGGCGGTAACTTTTGAGCGAGGTCGTAATCCTCTCTGTATGAAAATAAATGAGGTATATATTTAAAAATATAGTCCCGTTTTACCCTCGAAATGCGAAATGTCCATTTCTGTTCTCTTCGGAGATTACGCTGAGGTAAACCGAAACTAAAAAGGGAAATGGTCGGTTTCTGCTTTGATGAGATGGCGAGATCGAATTACTCTGATAAATATATATCTTGCCCGATTATATGAGCAGGGATAATTTAAACAATAAAGAGTGAATAACAATAAGTTTCTATGGATTGAAGTAATTTTTTTTTTCAAATTTTTCACGAGGATTCCGATTCATAAAAATATCGTTTTCGAGAATTAATTTTTACAGTACAGAGTTTTTGGTTAAATTTCTTACGATCGCTCGAGGAATTCGTCGTTACAAAAACTCGCAAAATTCTCTCTAGAAACGAATGGCAATTGTTGTGCAGAGCAAAAACAGTTTCGCTCGCACGATGACGGAGGGAAAATGTCGCGAAAGTTTGAACTGTTATTGGCAAACTTTCTCTCAAATGTCAATTTCGTTTGTCCATCAAGGAAATGGAATTTGCCTGCTCAATAACGGATGCGACATGTAGAACATGGACGTTCGAATGGAAAAAAATGTGATTGGAAATTTGCAATCGTACGAACGTAATTATTGACTGATGGATTCGGCCATTTTTTTTTCTCTTTTTTCATGAGCAATTACACTTTTTCATAACCACTCCACGTCCCTGGGGATTATGGAAAAATGTATTCGAACCGATGGCAACACAGTTATCGCATTTTACCATTTAAAGGACGTTCTAGGTGTTTTCAAATGGAATCTTTAAATACCCACTTTCGCTTGAATGTTTCTATTCAATTAAAATGCATCCCCAGGAAACCATTGGAATACTTGGATCTTTATTCAATGGATTGGTCATTTAAAATCTCTTCATCAAATCCCATAAATAAGAGAAATAGGAAAGAATCAAAAATAATAATAAAATAATAGAAAAATAAAATAAAATAATCAAAAAATTCATATCCCCGGAAAAATTTAACAAAAAGGGTTCAACTTGGGCTCATTTTTTTCGTTTTTTTATGCAGGATCACATGAGCCTGGAACAATTTTGCTTGAATCAGGGAAATTTGTCAAAAATGTGGTAAAACGATAAAAAACGGGAAACGTAGCCTTAAAAACAGGAATGGATGAAAAAACTCCGGATATCGCGAACGGACCTATCAATCCGTGTGTAGACGATTAATCGAAGCTTTTGGTAGTACGGTTCGCTAGTGGAATTGAAAGAATTTTGTCGTGAGAAGCTGTTTTTTCCCGTCGATAAACTTTAATATGTGGAAGGAATAGCGTGTAAGAATTTGAACCTTGTCACGATTACGCGATCGATAAATTGTTCACAGTTCACCTAACGATACATAAAGGTTCTTGTATCTTTGAAGGCGCTCCATCAGTCATTGAGTCGGTAGAAATCCTGCTGCTCTTTTTTCTCCTACACAGCTCAGTTGGCGTGAAAATTCTCACGTCGTTTTTTTTTCAGCGGAGAATAAGAAGTTACTTTTCTGCTTCTCCAGACACGAAACGTCGCTGAGAGAAATAGGACTTTGCCTGCAGCTATTTTTCTCGCGGTTACTCAACGGATAGAGCATCTTAAAGTGCTGCATTCGTATGGCAACTTAATGCGAAGCCTCGGATTGAATAACACGAAAAAATAGGGTTGATCTGGACACTTGAGTATGAATTTGCGTGGGTCACCTTTCTCCATGGCTTTTCCCGGTTTATTTACATAAAACGTATAATTTATTTAATTTCCTACGTGACCCTCAATTAATAAACGGTTCGCGTGTTCGCTATTCTTTGTGATTTGTCTCAGATTATGTTGCATTATGACGGATTAAATATCCTGCAATGAAAAATTGCTGCACAATCTTCAAGCTAAATCGAGGGACGTGCTGATTGCGGGCAACTTAACAATTGACGTTATCGCGTCATAATTTATGAAGAAATTATGCGCCTCTTTCTCGCTGGCTACGCAACCCTTTTTCCCTTGTATCGATCCCAAGAAAATAAAAACATATCTCGATGTTTCCAAAGTTGAAATGAAAATTCAGGGCATTTACTGCTTACCTGAAACTTTCTGGCCGAGGTCCATCGCTCTCGACGTAGTAACGCGCCATTCTGTATGTTTTTCCGTTCACGACAACGTCAACCAACTTTTTACGTTGAAAATATGCGAATTCTTTTTCCAGCGTTGGTAGGTGGTCGATCAGAAACTGCATATCGGAAGTGTAGCGGAGGTAAGTCTCGACCTGCAGTATATAAAATCATTTTGTTATTCCGACGGTTTACCCAGTTGCGGTTCGTTCTTTGTCGTCCTTTTATCGATTCTCCGTATTTTTCATGTGTCGTTTACATGACTAAGGATTCTTGAAAAATATTTCCAAAGATCGAGCTGTCAGTGCGTTCTTATTTTTCTGAAATTCTTTCCATCATTTTTTTTTTTTTTTGTACTATGGAATGGAATTATTTTCAGTGCTGCTCGTCGACCATAGACAAATAACCAATCTTCAAAGTGACATAATTGCCTGGACAATGGCGATCAACTTATGGAATTATGAATTTATCGGTTAAATCGATATTCGATTATTAATTTCTCATTCAGCCCACAGATTGATGATCGCTTTGAAGTGAAATTCTGAGTTTCCGAGAATTCGATACGGACGGAGGAGTATTTATCATTAGTTCGTTGTGGTTGATACGCAGCAGCTATGGCAAAGAAGCTCAAAGCTTTTCAGCGAAGCCAGCAGCTCAAAAGTCGAAGCGTACGGTTAAAAGGTAATGGGCGTGTGTTTCAGAGATGAAATGAGTGACACTCGAGAATGCAATATGCTGGTCCTGTAGCGGATTAAATGGGAATGTGTATCTTTAGCTTTCTTCTGGTCTACATTGACGCGATATACGAGGAAGCAGGCATTTTGCGGCGTTGTATATGCATTCTAGCTGCAAAACGATGAAGTTTACAAGAGCGTGGATTCCAAGCGAAAGAGGATTACGGAAGTTGCAAGGATATTCTGAAGCAAGGAGGTCGTCACAACTTTGTATCTTTTTCGTCGCTCGCTCGCTTGATCCCGGCGTTGTATATTTCCGAGGCATTCAGAGAATATCGACAGCTCGAGCCGTCAAAGAGGGTGACTGAACGATTTTCTATTTTTTTATATTTTTACTGGGATTAGGGAACAAAAGAAATTCACAGCCTCAAACTTTTTATTTCGGGATCTGAATATTCTTATCTGGGAAATGGTTTCAACGTCGGGCTTTGTGCTATGAAAAGTTTCGCGTACAATACGTATGAACGATCGCGGCTAAAAATTTGATCGCTTATAATATTGTAAATAAATTTTGAGCCGACGATTTTGAAAGCGCGATTTATTGCGTGACGATCAAGGCGACGGAGAATATTGATTTTCCACGCCAAGCAACGCCGTTCTATTGACCCAAATATATTCATTTTTCAATGCCTCAACTTAGAATTTAACCGTGGCATTATTTTTCGCGGTGAGTCTCATTTTTGCAAAAAGCTTGAGGGAGAAGTTGGGAAAATCATATTTCACTGATTTTTCCGACATGGAGAAAAGCATTTGGAAAGATTCGCAAGTTTATCACGCAGCTTTAAACGAGAATGAATAAACAGAAGGGAAAGAGATCGTGACATGGTCGGAATGTGAAAGGGGATGAAAAAAATCTCACTATTCAAATTCTTCGTGGTAACGTGACGTTTTTTCTACTCATCCAAAAAATTCTATCCGTACGGACCAACAGGGATTTTGTGTTTTCTTCTACAACACGGATAACCCTCTTATCGAATGTATTTATTCATAAGCTCACTTTTGGTTTTCCTGCTTGTCGTTTATTCGGAGAAGCAGATGAGAGGAAAAGCTTTTCCTTTCGATTCGGAAAATATTCGCGTCCAGGAATACCGAAATAAAAATTGAATCAAGCGATGGATCCGGTAACGAAAATTGGAAAATTTCAAATCGACAAAAGAATGAGCAATTAACCCGACGGTCATCGGAGAGTGCACTTTGGCGAAGCCTCGTCCACGAGTCGAAGAGAGATCGTAGCAAATCGTGATCGTAGGGAATAAAACATTTTGTCGTTCGCCGACGAAATAATCTTGTACCGTAGGCAAAGAAAAAAGTAAAGGGAAGCGAATTTTTTTGAGACTTGATGCTAAAAATAATAGCACCAAGGGAAGTGGCTAAAAGCCTTCACTTTTGTAGAGTAACGTGGAACGAGTTAAGATAACGATATATTGTGTCCATGGGATGCAAATAATAGTTGAGATAAAAAAGCACCCTGTAGTGCGAGTCTCCATAAAAGTTGCACCGCACCCTTTTAGCTTTGTACGTGCATTTGCATGGTTTTGTGCACATATGCATTCATGAATACCCATACCAAGTTGCGAAAAACAAAAGGGCGACACCATAACGAATTTATCGTTTAAAATAATGGGAGTTGAGTCCTTTTGGTTGCTACAAATCGGTGTGAATAGGTGTAGCTTCTTTGTAAATTTAAAAATATATGCATTCTTATGTACGAGGCAGCGCATTATGAGCCCTAAATCCTCGAAAACCCAGAAGCATAAACGCGTGCAAGCGTGAAGCTTGCAAATGGGTACTGAAGCCTCTTGCATATAAAGGATTCGTAAGTACGAAGAGGGTCGTGGGAGCGGCAAGAATTACGGGATTCTTGGGGAGGTCATCGTAAAATTACTCGCATCTGTTACGCTCACTTACGGACGGGCACACGACTCGAGCGAATATTTTCAAAAAGATGTTACTTCTCGAGTAAATGTCATTGATTGACGGCTGACTAACGTTTCGGGTCCCTGAGACCCAGTGTGTACTCGATGAGTTACTCCGGTTTATTTTGAAAAAATCAGTTGAAAATATTTCTTCGTAAAAACTTGATTCATTTTTCTATTTCTTCGGGCAATCAATCACTATGCCTTTCAACTGTCAAGGGGGTTCACTTCCGGGTGAATCAACCTTGGGACCTTCGAGGGCTTTTTCTCTGTCACGAGACTTGCTCTTTTTTTTTACGGCACACTCGGTTCCGCCATTAACCTTATGGGACTTATGCGTATCCTCGTTATGCACATTCATGTTTGTGTCACCGCTCCGGACTAACTCGAATGTAAAAACTACATGGCACGTGAGCTGCGTGTTTGTAGGTGTAAGCACGCAATGATAAGAAAGTAAATAAGTTGCTCACTGTTACCACATGCGAGCGAGCATTACGAGGCTTGGGGAAGAAGCCCACGGACTTTCCCTCGGGAGTAATATTGAAAAAGAAATGATCTACTCGCCATGGGGGCAGAAAAAATGGATTTGAAAAATAAAAATTGCACCCTTAGTTCTCGCAGACTGGCTGCAATGCATCCCATTATCATAAACTTTTTAATCACCCATTCGGGAGCACGATTCATTCTCTTTCTCGGTTCTAATTACTCGGGATGAAAAATGAGGACTTAATCCGTTTAATTGCAAATTCAACAAGATGATCGATCGGCTTCACCGTCTCACGCATTTTTCATTGATCGCACATTCGTAATTGCCATTCATTTAATTTCGTCTGAATTATTTTTAGGACCGGCTCATTGCATTAGATTTTTCTTATCACTTACCATGCTTGTTAGGAAAGGTGGCTGACTTCTCATGAGATAATAAACTCTGCCACCATTAGGAATGAATCCAAAACGGTTGACCATCGATAGGAAGTTTTCGATCATTCCTTTGGGAGTGCTCGTCATTCCTGAGATAAGAAGACCCTCGATTACCCAATAGCTGTCCCAATAATAGAATTCTGTAACAACAAATTTTCAAAACATGAAATAATTTTCGGAATAAATGATAAAAGATTCATTAGGGATTCCGAGAGGATAACTCTGTTGCTCAAAAATCTTCGGGGCCCAATTTTTGATGATAAGTATCATTGTTGATAAAGCGTTGATAAAAATTACACACCTCGAAATCTGCCACCAGGTACTATGAAACCATTAGGGACAGGGATGAGACTGTGTCGTTCCGGATTAGCCAGGGTGTCCGGTCCGATTTTTTTCGCCAAGAATTTCCACAGATCATTCAAATCCATCGCCCATTCGCGGAAATATGGATCCCCGATCTCTTTGAAAAGGGGCGGATTTTCTTGCCAGTCAGAAATCGTCCAGTTGCTTAATTCATCTTCGATTGCGAAATTCTCATCTACATATTTTATTATTTGGTCTCTGTTCGGCTTCCCACTGGTCTGGGACATCAATTTTTCGAAACTGTGGACATGTCATTTTTATTAAACGATACAGAAAGTTTCTTTTATCGAACTGAAATTCATAAAAAATGGAAATTGGGATTCATGAACCTGAATCTTTCGATTTTATTGAAAATGAACCGAAGCAAGAAATCGAAACGAGCGTGCACTCTAAAAATAGTGAGTGCACAATATTACAAGAAACATGGCGCTTTTTAATTTAAGTAAAATTGGCGCTACAGAGTGACCTAATTTGAAGAATGCTTTATTCTTTTACCTCTCGTCACTCTGAGCGCTGGTAGAATTTAATTTGGTGAGGATAGGGACCGAGTCTCCGCTCGGTTCGTTTCCAATTTTTATCAACGATCGATTCCAGTGCGGTGAAAAAAAAAGCGTCACATGAGAGAATGAAATTTAATGGATAGGGTGCAGGTGGAGAGTAACGAAGTTTAAAAGAACGAGAAGAAAAATAAGTTTCATAGAAAAATGACTCACTTTGCGAGTGTAACGGCGGGATCGTTGAGCTGATAATGGTCAACGAAAGTTTTGCTGTCGTTGAAAACTCTCGCCAGCTGAACAGTCTTTAACAATTCTCCTTTGCAGTAAATTTCGCTGGAAAAAGAAACAGAATTGTATCATTTTAAGTAAAAAAAAAATCATTACTACAAAAATAAAAAGTTCTTCAACACTTTACATGCTGAAGAACTTTGATTGTTCGTCGATAATCGTCAAGATGGAATTCGCGTTTTCCGAGTAGTCAGTTTTTTTGAAAATTTTGTTTTTTTTATTATTACGAAATAAATTTTCACGAAATACACATGAAATAATAAACTTGAGTAGCAGATTTCATTGATAACAGCTGACGCTTTTTAACATCACGCTGATCGCGCGTTTTTTTATATTATTTTTGTTATCACTGGCTCGATATACCGAAATAAATTAGAAGCTCGTGTAGAACGTCTGTTGTTCCAAGTCCCGATAAAAAAAAATTCGCACGCAGACATGCATGTACGCAGGCACATACAAGCACACACGTGCTCGTGGAATCTTCGTCCAAGGACGCCAGTGCTCAAATATTATGATATTGGAATACCACGAGTGTGGAAATCAATCGATGAAAACGCAATTACAGTATCGGGTTTCCCATAAGAAAATTAATGGTGAAATAGAGGTTGAAAAAATGTGTTGGGCTTCGGAAAACGAAAAGCCAACAGATGTAATTAACGGCGGATTAAATATTGCCGATAAGGATAACCTAGGCTGTATCATTATGAAACGATAATTGATGAAAAAAAAAGACAAAATTAAAAAAGGACCAATATATTGCTCAAAAAATTTGAAAGAAAAAAAAGCACCGAAATTGCCGCACACAATATGAAGTTCCTCCATTATGAAATCATTTTTCAAGCACCAGATTTTTGCAGTTCGTAAAGAAAATAGACAGTGAACAAAAATATCTAGTGAAGAAAAAAGCAAAGTTCAGATAAGGAAGTAAAAGATTCATGCCGTCGACAAGGAAGCATAAAAACTGAAAAATAAAATATTTGTGATGTTATCGTTCGAAGATTAAGTCTGAAGTATGTTTCGTAATGTATGCAACAACATTCGGAAGGTAATGAGAAGGCGTGAAAGATACAATCCACCCTAAAGTATAAAAATGCATCTGAATAATTTGTTTTTCAATTTATTTTCCTCAAGATGTGCAGGAAAATGTGTGCAAAAATAAGAAAGTCTCATTATTTTTTCTGCCTCTGAATAAATCTCTACAAAATACTCTCCTTGACCTTCAGGATGAGACGATAAACGCTAATTGACCACAGATCAGAGATACCCATGAGATATAACGGGCACGTCGTGCGATTGTAAATCATTTGAGTTAAGTGCATGGTGAAATATAGCCCGAAGCATATTTGTCGAGTTCCAAAGCCCTACGAAAAAAACAAGCTGGATATTTTTGCCTCCCGTACTGTAATAACTCAGGAAAAATAGGAAAACCGTTTTTTCCTGACGTTTAGGGTAATTGCAACATTTTAATTTACGTACAAAGGCACTCTGGCTAACGAGGACAATTAATATTACTGTTGTCAATATGTGCGAGCCCTAACTAGCATAAATAAGTCGAATATTGGAAGAGGACATTTTCGCAGCTCGGTTTCATCGATAAAACAATATTGCGATAAAATTTGGACCTCGCAGAGGCGAAAACGTGGACAAAAATGTTGGAGGCATATTCGCTTATAATACGTCAGAGTTATATAACTTGTGCGTGGAGATGAAAGGAATGGGAAATGTATGTTTAGAAAATTTCACAACTTTTCGACGAGTTACATCGAAGTAATATATCAGGCGATTGAACATATTGACAGTTGAAACTTTTGAAGGTTTCACTCAATTTATTCGTAACGTATGCATGTGTTGTTTATACAGGAATATATTTTTCTATCTTATGGTTTAACACCAAAGTATTTAAACCCTTAGAGAATAGGGAGGCGAGTGGAAGCAGCAAACAGCGAAAAAATCGGTTTTCTGCTGTCAAAGATCGAAGGATTCCCTTGAGAATGAACGAGAAAAAAGACGGAAAAGAATAGCCAGAGTGGTTAGTTCGAGTCGCCGAAGCGAAAACTCACCGACGGAACCACTCACTCGGGACATTGCTGGTTTCCATGGTAGCCGCAATAATAGTTGCTCGTACCAGTGGAAAATAGCAGCTGGGGAAAGCGCAGCAAAGCAGCGGAACAGTGGGCGATAGTCTGTATCGGGAAATCATTAAACCCCTGTTTTCATTCGTCCCACGAGCGTTACACCACCTTTTTCATAAAGAAAATTACTACGAACTAACTGCGCGCATCGAATATCAGATTTTCCGCGCTAACTTGACCGCCCGTAACTCCGTTCCAAAAACCAGCGGTTGTAACTAATAACATACACTAATCCGTTGAAAATTTCATGAAATTTCAAGTCCACGTGCTTTTTGTGCTCTATCTCGGTTTTTATCAAATGAACATTGAAGAATTGATAAGAATGAAGAAGGATAATCAGTTGGCAATTTAGTTCGATTAGTTTTCGTCGAAAAAAATGTTTGTGCGAGATGAAATTGCAATTAAATTTACGAATATTGAGGATACGAGAATTGATTGGAAAAAATTGGTCGTAAGTTTTCACGGGGACGAAAATATTTCAAGTCAAAAGAGAGAGAGAGAGAGCGAAGACACGATTCGAAAAAATAGTGGGAATTGAATTGTTCCGGAGTGGAAAATTATTAAAAAATGGAAAAAGATAAAGCAAATGACGATCGTAATGAAATTTTCGGTGAAATTCTCACGTCGGAAATAATATTCTCAAAGTTATTAAAAGATTCGGAGGAAGGAATGAAAGTTTTTTTTATTACTGGCTGCGGTGTGTACACAGATAGAAGAGGACAAGATCGGCGAGCGTGCGAAAGACTCTGAGACGAGATTATATCGCGAAAAAGAGGCACAAAAAGTGGAATGATTCTGCGGACAGACGTGACGATGTCTGCTTCAAGCTGGGTCGACGATCTTCATGAACTTTAATGGCTCTTTGTGTCCATACCCATGGTATATGGACAGGAAAGATATAGATTGGGCCATTCCTTTGACACCATTTTCCCTATTCCTGTGGCAATCAAAAGTCGCAATAAAAGAAGACAAAGGTTACCAACTTGATATATAGGGTGTCCTTTCAACACAAAAGCAATCTTCAAGGAGCGATACCTCAGACTTGACCTTTCAAAATCTCAATTCAAACAAATTTTCGCTCCTTTCTCTCAATCTCTCTAATCGTTTCCGATATCATTTTTTTACGACTCTTAGAATGAAGTGTGCATTTTTTTTGCATTCCCTCAGTGTGAGATTATTCCAGACTGCATAGTGTGCAAAACGCCATAGAAATTCCCATTGGAATTACAGAAAAGTATAATTTAACACAATTTGCTCAGTTACGTATAAAAATAAAAGAGAAGCAGCGTTTCGCTGATCTGTAATGGCGAGTTAATTTGATGTAATTCCGGATTTAATCTTTCGCCATATTTTCCATAATTAATCGATGTTAATTGATTAATAGATTGCGATCATTTAATTATTAATTTCGATTCTGTATTCCAGCGAATATGATGCTGGAAAATACGAGATCTTGACAATTAGCTGCGTCATGAGCTGCAATTAAAAAATTGTTCAATTTTTTCGTGTTCAATACGATGGGAAAAAAAATGGGAAAAATCATTGCCGAATAATTGGAAGAGCAGGATGTTGATGGATCCGGGAAAAGGAAATAGAATTTTTTATTTGGTATGGGGCTGGAATCGACCATGCTTGAATTTCCTTTTTGTGCATCCTGCTGAAGATTCAATTATTTGTTCTCCAACCGATTCGCAATGTGCATTTTGGTTTGGAATTGTTGAGGCTGTGGCTGTCACTTTTGAATTCTTGTCTTTGTATTTCCATCGATTTCCGCCCTATTCCCACTTTGGCACATTTCAAATGAAACTGTTCAGTTTGAAATTGATATGTCGATTGTGATTGAAGTCTGCATTTGGCGTTCGTACACAGAAGCTCGATGCAAATGGCGAGCGGTGTCGAACGATATGCCGACGTGGGGAATCCCCCGCAAGCTGGAAATCGATCCCAATAATCGCCATTTGAATCAAGGTGTTTGTTTTTTTTTTTTTTTTTTCATTCAATTTTTCAACAATCTTCCGCTCTCTTCGTTTCGTGTTTTGTAGTATTTCATTGTTTTTCTACGTTCTGTTACAGTGGATAGCGTCGGCCAATTCGAATCGCTACAAACTTTTATTTCCAATTAGTTTTTACTCCCGTTAGTGTACCAAAATAAACATTCGTTTATTTTGGATTTTGTACCATGAAAAATGCACAGATTTTTCTCGCAAATCTCGTGCCGACCGATCGCATTGTTTGTTTCGCATCCACGTTTTCCCTTCACCTGGTTCAGGTTTGCCTCGACCTACGAATTCTTCATTGGCCAATATTGGAGTCAAATTCTCGATATCGAACGAAGCGGAATAAAACAATACGCACACAAGTTTTTCGTTTCGTTTTTCAATATTCACATTCGCTGCATGTGAAAATCACTGGCCTGTCGTTTTATTGTCGCCTTCCGTAACGCCCGTTATCGGACACGAGCGCCGGATCGTGGATTTGCATAAAGCTTTTATGTCAATTGATCGGGGATAGGACACGATAATAACTAAGTTGGAAGTTTCCCAAGTTTCCAATGTTTGCATATCAGATTAACCGTAATGATCATTTTATACGTTTCGTGTGTCATTGGCTTGGTAGTTTCGCGATTTTTTGTCACGAATATTCTGCGAGATGATAATTTGATGGGTCGTTGACCGCGAATGCCTGGAAAAGGAATCATCGCGACGTTCGTCGTCCCACATTTTGGCTGATAACGTATGTGAAGTTCAAGAACGCGATATTAAAAGCTATGGGTATGGAATTCATTACCGCTTATTGGTGCGAGCACATTCGTTCGATACAGCAAGTGCGTTCGAGCAAACATAACCAACTCATAGAGCAAAGCGTCTGGCTTTCCTGCGAATCTCGTATCACACGATAACGAGAGTGTTTTCAGGCAAACACTCATCGATTTGATAAACTTTGACAAACCAGTACATGCGTACGATCGACTGATGCGCTTCAAATTATGATGGAGCTACGCCAAACCAGGTAGATTGCACAATTTTCAAGAGAGCCATTATTCTACAGTTTACCCTCCAATTTGGCCTCTATGAGACGTTAATTAAAAACTGATAGCCAACCCGATGCTCCTTTGACGAAAAAGCGGAGATCCACACGAAATTTACTGACGAAACTCGATCAACCATGGAATATTACTAAATTGCTATTTTGGGTTTTTCCTCTCACATTCTCTGCGTTTTCGTGTCATCGTCACAGTAAACAATTTATCGGTATCGATATTTTTCTCTTGAGCCGATTTCTCGAGTCAACTCTCACGATTAAAAAAAAATGGAACAATCAATAAGTTCGGAAAATTATTGAGCAACAAAAAAAATTCTTAAACCATCGACCCCTGACCTGGGCTGTGTGTCTCGTCCTCCGATCGTTGAATACGATTTTTACTCTTGACAATCCACGACCCGGCAACTCACGAGAGCATTCATCCGTGATGAGAGATCAAAAGGGATTAGGGTCCGAGGGATTGATTGTAGATGTCGTTGAGATTCATTGGGGGTTGCGGATGGTCGATGGTGATTGGTTTTTTTTATTTCCACAGACGACATTTCTCGGATATTTCCGGGTTCAAATTTATAATCGATAGCGATTCGTAGATATTGAGATAAGAAGCTTCGTCGACTAAATAGAGTTCGTGATAGCAACTACTTGTCGAGTCAGATAAGGACACACCTTAATTTTAAAAAAATTTCATTCGTCATTGATGATTTCCCATGAAAATAATGGCGGCCGTTAATGGGTTTCAATGGAATCGGTTTTTTTGTAATGGGAAAACGAGTATTATCCGGCATTTAATTTGAATTCGGAGTGTCTGATTTCATTGGCCACTCTAACAGTGCTTTTCGTGCTTAGCATGACGTAAACCAGGACAATTAAAAAACTACTACTCTCCATTATGATTTCATTGAGTTTCGGTGAAATTTTTTGTTTCGAATATTTGTTTTTGCTCACCTGTTACAAAGATCTTCGCGAATTGTGGAAGGTCCCAGCGTAAGAGTGTCGACGAGGCCGCCAGTAAGGAAACAGCCGATCAACAGGTGCGGCATAAAGTTGAGGATAATTGAACGACACGTGGGAATCGCCATCTTTAAGTTTCTCGTGTTTACTATATATTCATATATATGTTTATAGAAATATATATGTATTTACACTTGTTGCGGAGCAGACGTTTGCACTTTTGATTAAATAAATTTGAGAGATGTTTGACGTCCCGAAAAATGGAGGAAAAAAAATGTTATTACAAGCCGAAGAGCTCAGCCAGCGAGCTCTTCGAACGCGGATCGCGAAATGTCGTGCCGAACCTTGTACCGGCGGTCAGTTATATATCGTCGAAAACTGATAAGGGCCCCGGACGCTCCGACGTTGTTGATTAGGTGGGAAAACTGGAAGACAGAAACATTTTATTCGTCGCTGATTACATGACAACATTCGTACCGCGACTTATGTAAAGTGACTTTTGTATTTCTTTTTTTTTTCGTTTTCCGTGAATCTTCCGTTCTTTCGCGTACTCGAAATTTACATTGTAGTCAAAATACAATTAATCGCCCCGGAAATAACTCTGAACTCAATTTCGTTTCGAGTTTTTTTTTCCTCGTACCTCTAACGAGTTGTGGATAGAAATTTTCATAATTAAACACTGAACTTCATGTACTGTTGTGATATTTACTTTTTTTTGTTTTCTTCGAATCATTCGTATTTCCGCGGACTCTGAATGTAAATTATAGTCAAACAGAAAGTAATGGTTTCACCTTTAGCCATGACTACCATTTTACTCGGAACATTTATTCTGCGATTCAAGAAAACAAATTCCCATGGTCATTCGCGAGATTAGCTACAAAATTATTTTAAATGTTCGACAATTTTTTTTTTTTTCATTTTCATGCCAAAACTGATTCCAAAACGATGTCAGTGTCGTCTGGTAAAAATGTGTAAAAAACGTCCCGTCTCCTCGTGTCGATAGTTCGATACCTGGTGAGTTTCTAAGACTCACCACCTTTTTGGAAATGACAAAAGGACGTCACATGTACTTGGGAATCCGCGCGCCAACTCAATATTACGCGGTGCTTTAATTAGGAAATAAAAAACTTACCACTTTATGGAAAATTCTGATGGTGGCACAAAAATTGATATCGAAACAAGTAACAAGACTGTATGGAAATAATTTCGTCCTAGTCGTTACGCTCTTAACCGTTCTAGGGTTGAAGTTTGACTGACTTCTGTGATCGACAACTTCAAAGTCTTCAGAAAAAGAGGCGTCAACATTAACTCGTTATTGGAAGATCAAAAAACAGATGATTGGATAGGGAAATTGGCAAACCAAAAAAGGAGTTACAATTGTCACCAATCACGGAACAATGCAAGGGTTTCAGTCTTCAGAGAGGGGAAACTGACCGCGGAGAGGCAATAAATAAAAATATGCTTAAATCTAGTTACATAAAGACTAGTTCAGACAAGGACGCATTGTGTAATAAAACTATAGCTCGGTCAGTTCCTCACTCGAGATATTCCCGAGAGTGGAGAATAAAATTTAAAAGTGACAATTAGCGTAGCGGGGAGGATTGACAAAGTCAGAAATAATTGTCTATTCGAGGTTGTAATAGGTTTGCCGTCTAGACGAAAAAACAAAACATATGGGAAAAGTCAGAGCTGTGTCCGGCTGCAAGGTGAAGGGTTCGCGACCTTCGTTTATGGTGGTCAGGTACACGAAGGGATTATCGCATCGGATGGACAATAGTCTGAGGTGTTGTCTATGAGAAATAAAGAAAAGAAAATTGGTAATACTAATGGATGCAATTACAATAATTCATGGCAGTGGCGATTTTGTACGCGACAGGAAAAAACAGAGAAAAAATGTGAAAAAGTGGATTGTCTCGAGGTCCTTTGTGTGGAGAAAAGTTTCGATGCTCCTAGCTGGTCCCTTTGAATCGGATCGACTTTGTGTACCAATGCCGAGGTATTAAGAATTTTATTGTAAACGTTGGGAGCTTGAATGATAATACAGAGCAGATTTCGACGAGATGTTCGAAGTTCTACATTGCGATGGAAGTTGCACGAGAGCTCGTTAGTAAATACGTCGAATCTCAAACAATTGGCAATATCGTTGGAGAATAATACAAGAATCCGGTTAGAGCGATACACTCTATAGAGTTATTTGTTTATATTCCGAGGATAGAGAGAAAAAAAAAAAATTCATTCCATTTCAATGTCTTGATATTATCGAGAGACGCCGTTCAGATATTCCGAGATATTGTTTCTCCTTCACGCTGTGCGATGCCCAATCATTTCAAACATGCGGATTTCTCTGCTGTTGCGATTTAATGGAGATGCTCCTTCTTCGAGCTTGGTTAGATAACGCGAGAGCTGTTTGCCCTAAGAGTTGAACGTACACCCGAGGACCTTGGTAATGTCGTGATGATGCAAACAAATAAATATAAACATACGTCTCGAGATTGATAAAGATACTGCGGTCATCAATTGAATTGTAATCAACGACGAGGATTACAGCAGCTCGAGATTGTACGGGAGACAGAAAACTGAGATAATCGATTTTTTATCGCGTGCATTAATGTGTATATTTTGTGAGTTGAGGGGACTGACCAAGAAACTTGCTGGTTCTTCGTAATAGAACGTTTTTACGTTTTATTTTCAAAATCGATATACGAAAACTCCGAGTGTCACAAAACGAAGTAAAATGGATCGACGAAAGTTAAATTGACCCGATAACATATATTTCGTGAATATATGACCAGGACATGCAATTGGGAGTACGAAACTGAATGACGAGAATCGTAAATGTAAGAAGAGACGAAATGGGAGATGAGAGCTATCTCGGAATAAGAAGAGAGGAAGAGAGTGCGGGAGTCAAAAGGGATGAGGGCGCGGAAGCAGGATGCGGACGTCGAGCTCTCATTACACGCCTGGCGGCGGTAACAAGCGAGGTGGAATACATTGATGACCCGGGGAAGGGTGTCTCTGTATCAGTGTCGAAAAAATATAGATTCAAGAAATCTCTGCGGAGGAAAAAAGTTTAATAAATTATTATTATTCTCAGAACCAGGCAATTCGAGAATTGAAAATCTCTGCGGGAGAGAAATATTATCGATGTAATGGGGGAAAAAAATAGCAATGGATTGCGAATGTGGAAAAACACCAGCCAATCGACTGAATTGAACACTCCAGTGAATTGACGCGGCTCTCGAATAAGTGCATCATTATTAAATATTGCTCCTTGCATTCCTCTGAATGAATTGTCATCCACAAGTTGTCTGTTTAAATAAATGTTATACATAAAAAAACTTTCGTAGCGTAATCCCTGCAAAGACGATTTTCTTTGCATTTTCATATATTTAAGGTTTTACCTGAGAGCTAGTGGTTCCTCGGTCTGATGATTCAAACATTTCACTCCCGTATTCACCTTGCAAAGCTTTCAACCAGCTTTTCTGCGTTTCCCTTCTGTCTGCCTTATTTATTTCTCCCTTTATCTTCATTCTCTTTCGCTTCCTCTTTCTCTTGCAAATTATCTTGTTCCATTCGTCCTCGTTCCCATTTCGAAAGTATCTCGGCTCGTCATCGCCATAGGTACGTGCATGCAGCTATTTATTACAGAACATTGCACGTCCGCACAACGGGAGATGAACGCGACCGTATGAGCTTCGATTAAGCCAAACGAGTTTTCCCTCATTTTCCGAATGACTTGACTCTCTTTGAAACTCTGTTGGAAAGGGATGAAAAATTGATAGCTTGAGGGTGACGTATCGAAAATCTCACTCCCGACATATGTACAATTATGGAGATCCAAAAATGATGAATAATTCAGTTTTTTTTCCCACCATTATAAAATTCATAGAAAACGTGAATAGTTTTCTGTTATTTATTTGGGATTTTCTTGAAATTCTGTATTTTTTTCATTCTTTATCTTAATATTTGTTTCAGGCCCGAATTCACCACTTTATTCTTTACGCGATCAATTTCCAAGCAAAAGATCTCCTCCGTCTGCCCTTCGATGCAGCGAAAAGAAAATTAGAGATTTTTTTATGTTTTTTTTTTTCAATTATTCATTTATTTTTTTTTTTTCATTTTGCGACGAACGTGAGTCTCGACGATTTCAATCCTTCACGGATGCGTTGTAACGTGTTTGAATTTTCATCAGACCCACGTACTTTATGCAATCCATGGAAATTGTACCGCAGTGGCACCTAATCCTTCGTCTCATGGTTTACTTTTCCTAAACAGTGAGCTCCAGTTGTGTTGCGATCCACGTGAGCTGGAATATCGGTAGAAATTCGCAGTGCATAATCGCATGGTCTGTGATTGCATAAAATTTCCATTTTAATCCGGATTCAGTGTTTTCAACTGTTTGGAATTTTTATCGGGCTGTAACTCTGTGCTCCAACGTCGGCAACTCGCAAGCTCTGTTTCGTAAAGTGGGCACGTGGGCACAAAGCAGAAAATTCATAAAAGTGGGGGAGGCACGTTGGTGCTTTGCGGCAGAGGGGACGAAGGAGGGACTGGAACTTGCCAGGCGTTTTTCATTCACTTGATCGAATGACAAGCTGCCATTCCTTGTAACTCATCAAAAAATCGCAGCCAGTAACTGACTACTGTATTCTTCTTAGTATTTTTGTTTTTTGTGCCATTTTTCTGTTTACTGTCAGCGGTGATTCGATTAGATAAGAGAAAAATGTCAAGTGCGCTCTTGTCAGTTTTGTGCCTACGAGTTACTCACGTCTTACGACGATAGTGACAAACAATTATCGACGCTTTTGAGACGCTCATTTTGTTTTTACGGATTCCAAGATAAATTATAACCTAGTTTCCGCTAGACCGATAACAACTCGTTTGGACATTGATCGTTGTCCCTAATCAATGCATTTTCTATATTTTTCACAAAAAAAAATATCGTTTTGTTTTTCTTTTGAAACTGACGAACGCGAGAATCATGACATCAGTCGATGAAACTTTCATTCAAAGAATTTTCATGTTTACGACGCTCTTTCTACATCATGAAAATTCGTGACTATAACGCTTGATAAGAATCACTGATTTTTATCTCCCTTTCGTATTATGCAGATCCGATTGACATCGCAATATTCGGGGCATCACAAAACTGCGAATAATCTCAATCATAAATAATTAAAAATTAAAAACCCGTTCTTATGTCATTTTGTCAAGCGGTTTTGGATGGAGAGGAAAAAATATTGGCAATGATTGAGTTTGGGAAAGACGAAAAGCCGGGGATTTCCTTGGCCAATAAAATGTGAATCCCTGAGAAACGATACCTGCTCGTTACTGAAATCTTCTAGCCGGTCATCGCCTTTTTCCACCCTTTCTTTTTTGCCGTCTCCGAATATTGTCTCCTTTCCTCACTTCTCTCTTTGTTTTCTGGCTTTTCACCCTCATTCCCGGCGCGCGTAAACCGTTATCCTAATTTTTTCTCGTGTCTCAGACCATCGGCTTGATGATGTTTTGTTTTCATTCCATTTTCATTTCCCTTCGAATCAGAGATCTTGATACATTAGTCACGTCAGTTAGCGATTAGTTTTCACAGCCTCGTCACGCGTTAACCTAAAAGCTTCTGCACTAATATTCATGAGTCTATTCATTCAGAAAAAAATAAAGTTTTTCGTCCATAAGGGAAATTACATTTTATTTTAATGGAAATTTACATTCGGGCAGAAAAAATTGGTCAAACTTGAAGCTCCAGCGTCGATTTTACTTGTCATTCGCAATTTTTCCACATTCACCGTTCCGCAGGTGGTTTCCGGAAACTCAAACACAACAAACGCCTCCATGTTCATGTGAAAAAATGAATCTGATGAAAATATGGACGAATAATGATGAAAAATGGGACGTTCATGTGGGAAATTCAGATAAAATGGAAATGCCTTTTTAACGAGTTTTCCTTTGATTAGCCTTAGAGATTTAACGGGCAGAATTTATACAGCACGTACATGAAATATCTTCAAGCACGCGAGAGAGTGTTGCAATATGAATATCATCGTCTAACGTCATATCGAGAGTTGGAATCGATTCTGGTTCATGGCGAAATAAAATGTGCGTGGAGTTGGAATCGCACGCGGTGATGGTTCGCTCTTGGATAGTTTCGAATAGCGGAAGAACGTTGTGAATTCAATGGATGCATGATATTGCGAGAGAATTTCTACCGGACGTATATGGCGGAAATTGTTTCTGGATGATCGAAGAAGATTTATCGTCCTATTTCAACAATCTAGTTCAATATATAGTACCCCGAGAATACTATTTGAGAAATTTCGATAAAACATAATAAAAAAAACAATTAAAAAAAAATTTGACAACGTATTCGATGTTGAAAAAGGGCGAATTCCTTTGACATTGATTCTCATCAGTCTCCAAATAATCAACAGCTAAAATTAATGAGGCGAAAATGTCTCAAAGGGAAATTTGTCCCTGATATTTCTAAATAACGTTAATTAATGATTTTTTTTATTATTTCAGTTCCCCCGACGCTCATGATATAATTTTCATCCATGCACGAGTGCAGTTCTTAGATTCTATACAATTTTAGCCTAATACGTGAGATTTTGTACCCGGCACGCATCTACATATTGCATGAATTAATTATGACTTTCATTAACGGACGAGAGTACACAGGCTGTGATTTGCATAAGTTGGTAACCGCATATATTTCTCCTGGCTAGATTTCGATTATACGCAAATATACACACGTATGAATTTGAGCTTCAGCGATAAATGACCACGTTGATTATTTATATACAAACTGTGAATTACGAAGTGTGCTCTTGCTTATTACACATGGAGATTAGAAGGGAGAGAGAGAGAGAGAGTGAGTCTCAATATTTCTTCGTAATCTCGTTGAGCAGTGGGAAATGTTTAGAAAATTACCAGTGCTTAATAAAGCAGATCAAGGAATAATAATGGCCTTCGAGCGTGGCGAGTCGTTAATTTTCATTTGATTTGAAAATTACAGACGAATATTTACTGGCGATAAATACTGTCGCGTTTTTTCTCGTGAAAAGAAAACTCTTTTTTTTTACGTCATTTTTTTTCTCACATTATACGAGACGTATAAAATATATAAATTCACTGTACGTGTCACGCAATTTTTCATAGGTGCAAAGCCTCTATTTTACTTGAACTTTTATGATCGAAGTTGCCTGATCAATGTCGGAGAGCTTTGAAAAAGGTTTTTCAGTTGGAAGCACCTTCAGGCTAAAACTTTTACCACCGAAACCCCTCAGACCAACAAAAAATTCGATCGTTTCGTGCCCACTTTGTGTGGTAGTCGTGGATGATAATAAAAAAGTATAAAATGGAGAAGACTCACTCATCCTCTCGCTCGTTGCTAGAGATTGAGAGGGAGAGAGAGGGAGAGAAGTTGTGAGGCCAGAATAAATGGTCAAATTCTTTACGAAGATGAAAAACGTTACAACTTGCCAAGACAGAAGTATATCGTATAGAAAAAGTAGCCAAAAAAATGTACGTGAATTTTGAAGATGTAGTCGAAACAAAGTTCTCCATAAAATTCCGAATAAATTATAATAAATCTCACATGTAATTGACTCCAACGTGTAGGCAGTGTGTATTTCCCAATTGATCATCTTCCGTTGACACACACTGAGTGAAACTGAAGAAAAAGTTTGTGAACGGGCTTAATAACGATTGATTAAGAGGCATGCCCTTTTCTCTGCCTGCACGTGCTTCCCCATGAGATATATAGTTCTGTCGGACTGGTGTGATCGTATCTTTTTTCTTCTACTCCTTTTTCCCACTGGCTATATATTTATATAGATTTTTGGCCCAATTGGTGCCAGTGGGAATGGATGATAACAATCAGACTAATTAATCTGCCATTCTCACCACCAGACACTTTTCCTCCGGCAATTTAAATCGAGGGCTCGAGATTAATGTCTGCAGGAAAATTCACGAGAATTAGAAAATTTTGTCCAACTTTTGCAATTTACGATCGGAAGTGTCTTTGTGCAGGAAAGGTGAGGATTTATATTTGTGCATCGATGATTTTAAGATTGATATTCAAATCCGTCGGATAAATAAATTTTTTTCTTTTTATTTCGAGCCACAAATATAAATACTCATCAGTGACTATAATAGAAATTAGCTTACATCCTGAAAGCGTGAGACTTTTGTGATCGTAATTGCTTCAATATCCATAATGGTAAATCGAGTCTAAAACAGCTATTTCATTTTTCTTTTATAGCTCTAGAGTGGCCACTAAAGTAAGAAATTCTCTTGAAATTTTATCTCAACCCTCCAGTCTCAAATGAGAAAATGTTGAAGGGATGACGGGAAGAGAAAATCTCCAGCTGAGTCAATTCAGAAAAGCAATGTTCGCTCACCCAGGAATATATCAATACGTAACTATTTTTTCTTCTTTTTTTTTCGCTTAGTAGAAAAACATCTTGCTCTGGATTGTTAGGCATATCACTCATGAAATAAAATGGACCAGCTGTTATACGGCAAACAAGCAACGAAGTGAGATTGTATCGAAAAGTCAAACTTGTAGCTTTGTGGCAAACACTTTCTCTGGGGTAACACTCTCTCACTCTCCCTCTCGCTTCATTCCCCTCGCTGGGAGACAGATACTAACTTTTTCGATCTCATGCTATTTGACCCTCGTCTTTTACTTCACGTAATTCACATTCCACCTCCGGTTTATTGAAATGTGAGGAAATTTAGCGACTCTTCATTCCTCGATTCACTATCTCGTATCTTTTTGGCTCAAACTTTTTTTCTTCTTGCTACAATTTTAAATAGAACGTCTTGCCATTAAGATTTATTTTCGCGAGCTCCTCACTTCTATTTCAAAGTACAGTCCTTTCGGGCTCTTACACTTTTCACTGTTTCTCACTCCAGAAGTAGTTCTGGTTCTTCCTTTTCACCCTCTCTTTTTTCTTTTCGCAACTATGCATATACTTGCCCGTGTCTCTCTCCCTCATCCGGATTCCTTTTCAGTCCAGATGCTTTCTCGTCGAGAGGCTCCACTCGCGCTGCGGCATCTTTACCCGTTCATTTCGAGATCTTTCCCTCCGTTTCTCGCTATACATATTTATACCGAATTCATGAAACCTCGCGTGCACAATGGCAACAGGAATGTCGAACAATCATCGGAACAATCTCCATTTTATCGACGAATGTGCCTTCGGAGACCTCTATTGAGTTCTTCATACATCAATGACAATTTTTAAGGATGCACCAATTTCCAATGTCACATTTTGACTTTTCGTTTTTCAGACTCTACGATTTTAGCCCTCGTCGTTGATACACTGGGTCGTTTTGACCCGGATCTATATTTTCCGTCCCAATTTCATCCTTGCGCCAGGAATATCCTCGAAGGTGTGGCGAAACGTTTATTTTTTCAGAATTAAAAGAGGATAAACTTTTTTTTACATCAAGATTCCTAATTTTTTGTGAGTAATTTTTTTTTTTTCAGATTACTAGAGCCATCAGTGAGAATTGCACTCTCAAGATTGCGGTTACTGGAATAAAAATGAATGTAAAGAATTATTCAAAGGAATATGCACGCTTTGTCGACTGTAAAAAAAGTTGTCACCATTTGAGGGAACAGGAATGTGGAACGAAAATCACTTTAACCCTTTAAGAAGAGAGCTTCAAATTTATTCTCAAGTATACGAGAGTTGCGTTCTTGATGAAATACATTTTTTTTTTCGAAGCAGCCATTAAAATTTCACTCTAAATCCCTCGGGGCTGAGAGCATCAGACGGAAGGATCTCGAGCATTTTTTGTCTGCTTCATTCACCTACGAACTCATCCCAGACAGTGACACACGGATTTGAAGAAAAAAATAACGAGGACCCCGGAATGACAGGACCAACAAAAGCTCTCGCTGGCTCAGTGCCCTCAGAGAATATTATCTTTTTTCTGTCTTCTGTGCATACATAAATTATGTGGCAGCTGGTGAATTTTTCATCATTTCAAACTCTCGTCAT
Organism: Campopleginae sp. 14b; assembly: GCA_030522525.1. Classification (NCBI taxonomy): domain Eukaryota; kingdom Metazoa; phylum Arthropoda; class Insecta; order Hymenoptera; family Ichneumonidae; species Campopleginae sp. 14b. Next base: position 85,830 of record JAPYYS010000171.1, read on the forward strand.
GAAAGTGCCGATAAACGAGCCAAAAACAAAGACACCATCATATGCACCAATATATGCATATGGATATCAATAATAAATAATTAATCGGTCTGACTAAAACCCGAGGATTACGACTCTGGTTTATTTTTGGTTGCGAAGAAACATATCGCATTAAATTTTACTTTACTCTATTTTATCATGTGCCATTATTGTCTTGTTCTTTTCATTCCGTTTTGTTTCTAACAGCTTTTTACTCCATGATCCGTGTATTTTTATTATCCGGGAAGCAAGAAAAATAAATTATCAAGGAAAATGTTCCTGAAAAATGTTTTTCCACGTGTAAATGAATCTGGAGATGTCGCAGCGTTTTTATATATTCACAGGGTGTTCAAAAACTTCCGAATCACCCGATTATTTTAGAAAGTACACGCTCGATCAATTCGAATGTGTAAGACAATTTTTCTGGTATCAAGAAAGAGGCACGAAGGATCGTCTAGCTATTCATGCTTCTGGGAAAAAAATTTCTCTTGCATTCCGTTCCGCTTGCTAATATCGACAGCTTTGTGAAATAATTGCATCAACGGGGTTATTTTATTAATACTCAATATGGACCGGAGGCGATAGGCTCGTAGTCAGCTCGGAGCTTGGGGGACTCCCACGCTAAGTGGCTTCGGGTAAAGCTCGATGGACGGGTGACCGCCGACCGCTCACAAGCGGGAGTCTGGCTCCCACATCGCGCGCTGAGCCTGAATCATTTTTTTGGATTTCTTTTGGAATTGACCGACTAACGACTCAGTAAAAGTAAAATCAACACCATTTCAACATAGTTTTTTCAAAGATTCCTTGGGCTACGCGTAAAAGCGACACATTAATGTTTAAAAAAATGTTTGTGGGCGAAAGGAACTTCGCTCCGAAGCCCGTGATGAATAGACTCGTGGAAATTGAAAATGGGCCAAAGCGTGAACGTCGAAAATGCGATAATCAATAAATGAAACCGAAAATAATAAAAATCATTTTCATTATAAAATGAAAATTCTTTATAATTACACTTTTTTTTTCATGCTCAAGCTCGGGCCTGATTGTTTAGAAATCGAATTGTTGCTGAGTATCGTGAGGTGAACTCGTCCAAAGAGAAACAGAGCGTAAGAGAGACGTACGTCACAATCAAGTCGAAGAAACGTTGACACGACTCGAAAGTTATTACTCTAAGTGCCAGGTCTAATCCCGCAGACACCACTCGACGACACAACCATCTGAACATTGCGACGACTTATCCATTAGAGGATCTTTCTATATATATTTTTCATAGTAGACTCTCCTCCCTTTCGATTCATCTCTCATAACGTTTTCATGCTTTTCTAATATTAGAGCTCTCGTAATCCGATAAGTGTTGTAGGTTTACTGTAAGCAACCCCCGAAAGAGAAACTCATTTTTCTTCACTCCCACACACCATATTCGCAAATCCAAGTAAATCGAAAACGTCGATTTGCTTTCAATGGTTTCGGAGAAAGAACTCGGGAGGGATAGGATTTCCGGAAATTCGAAATTCTCGACTCCCCGAAGACTTTTTTGTCGGAAATTTGATTGTCTACAGAATTGCATTCGTGATATTTTGGTGAATTTTTTTTTTTTTTTTTACAAATTGTAACACTTTTTTTAGAGACTCGAATTTTATGGAAAAATTTGGTATTTTTTTCAATTCTCCTCGTCAGAGGTTTTTTATGTTTTTCCGGATTCAAGTTTTCTTATTTTTTTGACAATTTATTCTCGACTATTCATGGATCTATTCATATCATCGCAATTACGTGCAGAAATTCATTAATAAAGCTGTATTGTTTAATTCCTCGGAGTATTGTTCAACTCTGCATAAGAAAGCAAGGATGCAGTGACGTGAGGGATGATTCGCATCGTTCATGCTAGACAGGCTGACCGAAAGTCAACGAAGCGTTATCTTCTGATTCGATCGTATATTATATCTGTATAGACAAGAATCATCAAAGGATCCGTAGATCTAATCATTTCTTTGGCCCATCATGGCTCACGCTCGAACACCATTGATTTATGATGAAGCCCTGAGACTCAGAGAGGGATTATGTGGAACGCGTGCTCTTGCATAAATTTCACTTCCTGGTCAAAGGGTTTGTGGATATCATGCAAGATCATCAGCGCTCCCGTTGTAACAGAGATATTCAAGTTTGGATATTGGACAAGCGCAAAACGTGTACGTGCTGCTTCTTTATGAATCATCCTGCACGATAGTCTACCTCCCACAAATTTATCGCAACTTTGATTGATCATGAAATTTGTCAACATTCCCCATACGATGGAGATTCAATTTAGTTTTGTTTACTTTCCATTAGGGGAGCCACGTAAGACTTGATAACCATGAACGAAAAATAATATTATTTAAAAAATCGAATAAAATAAAAATAAGTGTATTAATGAATCGAGACGAGGACATTATCGTTCGAACGTAAAAAATAAAGATAGTGACACGATCAACCGACGAAATTTAGGGCCAAACTTCGAATAAATATTAAAAATAAATTGTCGTTATTTTTTTTACATTTTCTCGTCAGAAGGGTAGAGTTTGAGTGATGCAAAAGATTGGTTGAAATGTAATTCAAGGACAAGGTGGTGCGTTAAAGTCTGAGCTGTCAGTGGATTGACGAAGATGGGAAGAGGGTAAGAATGAGGAGAAAAATTAGGCTAGAAGTCATTAAAGTCAGAATATTTTAATGATAAAATTTTCTACCCAATCTAAATGCTATTTTTCGCCTGCGCCTTGTCCGTGCTTCATAGGGTGGTGCGGTAGATATTTCAAGATTTTAGGAACCCTACGGGCGTCCCAATTCAATCTCAATTCAATTCACGATGGGTTGGCCAGAGGGTTGCAAGAATGTCATCGAGAGAGCCAGGAAGCAAGGACACCAAAGGATGAAAAAAGACACTAGGGCTCCTCTGATAAGTAAAATTCGATAAGAGGGAGGATGGTAACACCTGTGAAGTCTTCCGTGTGCACGGGCATTAACTTTTATCATGTAAATCACTCAAGGATTCTTAGAAAAGTGCGTAGCTCTTGTGGTGAAAGATAAGTGAAAATAAATTTGTCCGGAAAATTGTAATCACCAGGAAATATCAATTAATAACGGCTCCTGCTGGATCAGTCTATGAGGAGCACGAGTCAAACCATAAACATGCTTCGAAGGTCCCATTAAAACGTAATTAAGGATGCTCTATCACGAGACTTGATTCCAGATGGAATTCTCATTTGTTTATGCCTCGTAATCGACCTCCATAGTTTCATGACTGTCAAATTCCAAGGCACGTCACCGCCTATACAATCAAGGGACAATTAATTACAATCTAAACAATTTTGCTGCTTCCCCATGGCGACAGCAACTGAGGAAGAAAATTAAGATTCATATACACAAAGGAATAGCTTCACTTAAGGGCTCATCCTAGATACACTTAAACATTCAACTGAATTTATATTTTCCATACATATTGTGTCTTTGACTCTTACTCGGTTGCGTACGATGACACGAAATGGCTTACTCAGCAGTTGACTATTCTCTATGTCAGGGATTACATCCTTGCCAAGATCCCGAGTTCTGCCACTTTGCCAAAACGTAGAAGAAAGTAGCACAGCGGGAAGGGTTGTTTTTCTACTGTCACGAAATAATGGCCAGGCTAAGAATTTATGTGTCTATCTTTTCCTTCGTACACACGTATGAAAGCGAATATTGCCAAAAGACAGTCAAGAAGAACAAAACTTTTGACATGGGAATCCCTCATTTTTATTAAAAAAAAAAGCTTTTCAGTAAAAAAAAGAATTTTGCTCTTGACCGAGAAAATTGAAATGTCGAATCGAAATTTAAGATGAACCATCGATTTTGTTCGTACAGCCATTTTATTCCTGACAGACTGTAAAACGACGAATGATCGATTTAATAACAATAACAATAAAAACAATTGTAGGATGATCGATTTAATGTTTTAGGATTAATCGAAAGTTTTGCGTCGCATGCGAAAAACCGAATTTTCTCTGCTAGACTTTTAGCTTGCTTTTAATTTCAAGTAATTGAAGTCCGTAGCGTAGTGGTCGTGAGCAAAAAATCCTCTGACTATGCACAACCATTCTCCGAACTCGCTGGAGCATTGTGAGCGGGATTTGAAAACAAATTAAGGAAATCTACTTTCTGGATTATAATCCAGAGTAGAAACGAGAACGAATAAGAGATTTCAGGCTCTGACGTTTTCGTGATCGTGAAATTAAGTCCTTGAGCGTGCGGACATCCAATCATTACGAATTATGAAATTGTAATTACTATTGTCGCTGTCACACTTCGCAGTCTTTCCACTGTGCCCCAAAGTTTTATTGCGGGCGACCGTTTTTTAAATTACACCCTAGAAAGCTAGTGGCAATTCCGTCAGCAATTTACGTTATTATTAAGGGAGCAGGCCTTTGGAACGTGACGCGCCTCCAAGATTTTGAATGCAAGTGTGAGATTTCCACGCCTCTCGTCACAGATCCCCGTCACAGACAAAGTTTGCCGCTGTTATTATTATTATTTTTCACGTGGTTAAAAAAACGATCTGGAAGAAACATTTTCTTGCAGTTGGAGCGAACGTGAAATTTTTGGAAAATGAGTATGAGCCGCGGACGGGAAACGACGGAATTATTATGTAAATGAGAAAAATACGCTCCGGAGAACTTGCTCAGTCCGATTTCCTCTTTTTTTTCTTGAAGTTTCGTTCGAGCATCGTGAATTTTAATTCTTGGTTGCTTTTCCGAAAGATTCCCCGGACCACCGGTCATTTTTTCTGATTTTCACCAATGCATCAATGATTGCCGGCGTGATTGGATGGATTTCGTGCTGGTTTCGTGAAGAATCTTTGTCTTTCACGTTTGGAAGCTTCTGTCCCTCAATTAAGAAGTTAGAAGCATTTTGCTATTAGTTTTGGTCCGATTAAAATTTTCCTGGATGCATCGGCGTAATTCTTCCTTCATTTTTTCCTCACAATCTCGTTTTCTTCCAAGTTTTCGATAATTAATATGTCGGTGAATTTAAAAGGGGCGAGCTGGTTTCTTCGGGAAGTTTGAACGAGGAGAAAAGGGAAAGCACTCTGGTTTTAATGAAATTCAGGCGTCTTGATGTTTTCGTTACGTAGAACGTTGAAGTCTCGTCGTAAATTCACGCCCCACAGCGGTTTTTCTTTACGATTTCCAAGTACATTCGTCACTTTTTTCTCTTTCAATTCCTCCGGTCGGGTACAATTGTTCTCTCGCAAACGATTCAACGTCGAATGAAAAGTTACTTAAGAAGTTGTGAAAGAGGATGATCAAAAAAAGATCTGATAAGCGCTTGAAAAACGCCTGGAGGTCAACGTTCGTAGATTCACTTTGAAATTAAAGACTTGATTCCATTTCTTTATTCCTTTATTCAACCTCTCGCAGTCCCCCAATCCCTACAACATGAATCCAATTCAACGGCCTGCACAGTTTCACGTTTTGTTTCATAAACATTTCCTGCCTCGATCTTCGCTCTACATTCGAATTCCACTCCCAAAAAACCAACAAAAGCCTCCACACGTAATCCACACGTAAGATATGCATTTGTTCGTGGAAAACATTAGTCTCCCGAACCGCTTGAAACGAACATCTTTTGTGGTTTTCTCAACTAACGAGATTGCGATAATAAACGTAGCTCGAATGATACGTAACAACTGGTGAACGTCACGCTCAAAATGTACGTACCACTTTCTATCGCTTTTCGTGGCCACGTCGACGAAGCTTTTTCCCGAATCATTAAAATTATTGGCGCAGCAGTTTTTCCAATCAAAACCCAAAATCTTCAGAGTTTTCATTCGCAATCACGAATTCAATGTTTGCTTCCCCGGGAAACCAAATCAAAGGCGAAAAAAATATCGAATGTAGTTCGTTCTTGAGATCTTTAAAAATCTGGATCATTTCTCGTATTCCGTATGATTATTCGGACTTGTTAAATATTTATCGATCTTAAATTTTCACAAGGGGATTCCAATTTCCTTTAATAGTAGATTTTTGTCCAACATGAAAGTGTTGGAGCTTTTCTAAAGGGATGAATCTCCAACTCACTTATGTCGGCCACAATACGTCGCTAACAGACTTCATCCTCGGAGAAATATTGGCACAGTAGAGTGCATTCCACAAGGGATGTGGTGAGAAATCGCCGAGAGTCGAAAGGAACTGATGAAAAGTGAGAATCTGTGGAGCACTGAACACATGCAACCCTGAATCAATCTTCTCCAATAATTGGATTTATCTGTGTGGGTCTTTGCACACTCAGGATCGAGCTTACGAATTTTATGGAACCCAATACTGGAGTCACACGCGTAAAGTAAAGAAAAATCCTATTTTATCAGTAAAAAGAGACATTTTTTAGTTTTTTTCTATCCCCAAGCTCCCAGTCCACGTTTTCAGCATTTTTATCATAACAAAAATCGACTACCGGGACTTTTGAGCTCTCTTCGATTAGCAGCTTACAATTTTAGCTTACAATTTATGGCAGTTATCACGAGCGAAATATTTTAAGGGAATACCTGTACTTTTTGATGAGAAAAATTTTTCGTTTCGAGCTTCAGGCTCGAGCTTGTTAACTCGAACATTTTTTTTCTCCCTCGGGCTAGTTGGCTTTACTAACGTTCATTAACTCTTACCCATTAGTTGAATTAGTTCTCTCGAGTACATTTTATCCGCGCGAAGAACTGCCTTAATCTGTTTGTGGATTTAAAATGTCGTGCAGATAAAATGTTGCTTTTTTTTATAACAAATGAGTTGGCCAATTTTTTTCATGATCCGCTTAAATCACTCTCAATATTTAAAAAGTCCACGAGAACTATTCTCTGCAAATGTTTATCGATAAATATAGAACTAAACAAATACTTCAGCCTCGAATTTTGGTGTACAATGGAGAATTAAAAATTCGTCTGGCTTGGTTCGTGAAATTTTGGTGCTCCGGATTTTCATGATTCCCTGCTTAAAGGAAAATAAATATTGAAGCTTCCATAGCGAGGAAAAATAACTACGGATGGAGATATTTTCCGGTGGTCGTAAATTCAGTTCAGCGAATCGAAACCCACGCGTCACAACTCTATATATTTTTGTGAAGCACCATTTTCACGGTTGTTTGCCACCTTTTGTCTTTTTTTTCCACATCCGCAATATAATTTTTCACGTTTCCCAGAAATTTTCGAAACCCCAATGAGAAACATCTATTTTTCGGTATATAAATCGATAGCTCTTACAAAATTGCGGTGGATCGTGTATGAAGAATAATTGCCTGGAATGAAATTCCATGCTCTTCGAAGAATCGTAGATCTCTACGTTTTCTCTGATTTTGTTATTGAGCTTGGCAACGAAAATCGTCTATTTTTTTTGTCCATTATTTTTAATGGTTACTAGGAAACGCTATTTTTCCTCGAACCTCCATCATACACGCAAACGCATCGACGGACTTTCGACTCACCCTCAGCATTATCAGCTTTATTACACGGTCGATGAAATTGCTGCAAACGCATGTACTCCGCGAGACATTGGGGAAAACTCCATGAATATTCAAGAGATGCATTAGTCCAATGAATATATCATAATTCCTTCATAACATCGAAATATTTCATCAAAAGTTTACAACGACGAATGCATCGATATAAATTTACGATCCCTACGGTCCTGGACTCAGTTTTTTGTGCGTAAAAACTTTTCCAACTTTAATACAATATTTTTCATCAAATATCCACCGAATACAATTTTATCGTCCACCACTGTCTTCGTTATCGAAAAACGAAGAGAATGATGTATAATTAAATGTCATTGTCTCATGCGGGACAAGTTTAATGTCAAAGAAAAGATGGAGGTCGTTTTTAACCCTCTGAAGGGTTTACGTTCCTGGTCAAAGGTTTACAAAACTTTACAAAAAAGAGATCAATTCGGATACGGCTTAATTAATTGTTCAATAACTTTCGTTATTAATGATTGACGTGAGACGATCCTTCGGCTTTTTATTCGATTAAAATAAAGCCAATGTGCAATTTCGTTAAAAATATCGATCGATAATTCGTCTGTTTTCGTCGTGTCGCTATTTTCGTTGAAAAAGATTTTACTTCCCTTAGAATTCAACGGTCTGTTTTTCTTTCCGATACTTCTAACATCTTCGCTTCACATTGTGATCTGGCGAAAGGAAACTCCGGGAGATTTTAAGTCTGACGCAATCGACTGAGAGACTGCGATATTGTTGTCTCGCCGGAGCTGCAACTTTTACGCCCCTTTACGGTGATATACGTCGTGCAATAAAAATGGAACGCGAGGACGGGTATTCCGTCGGAAAGCGAAAATCATTCCACGTTTTCTTTCGACCTAGGTGTTTGTGCTGCGCAACTCTGTTCCCAACTTTTCTAACCAACAGCATTGAATGACATACCAAATACTTTGAGGACATCGCACGTATTTCCCATTCAGTGGCTTACAGCGAGAATTGCTCTTGAAAAATGTCTTTCTAAATTCCGGCTTTTGATTTATTGCATTTTTGTTTTTACGAGCCAAATAAATGATAAGATTTCGGGGACTTTACACCCTAATGGAAAACTATTTTTAAAGCATTCGGTATAGACGATAATATTATTCCAGGAAACCAATTGACATTTTGTAATTCGATCGTAATTCGTTTCGCATCACAAAATCTCTGCTTTCATTTGTTTATTCATTTATGTTAATGTTCACCAGAAATAGGAATCAGAATACGTGAGGAGAGGAAATAACGAGTTCGAAAGTACAATAAAAATTTGGTATCTACACTGCAGCGATGGCTCGGGACTGTCTTATGCTAAAGTCTTTGGAATAAAGTCCGAATCGACTTTTATTTGACTCGCTTGGAATTATAGATCCCATAGTTTCTTACCTGCGGCATAAAATTTGGAATTTTGCTTAGTCCGTTCATTGGGATCACGTTTTCAAGCAAACATGGCGGAGAACGAAACACGAATGTCTGATGTAGCTCTGTCCATTTCGTGCAATCTGCCTAAAAGGCAGATTCTTCCCTCGCCTCTTGCCCGTTATCCACTGCTGGGAATTGAAATTCTCGAAGTCAAATACTCGCTTTCTCTCTCTCTCCACGACCCTTTGACTACAAAGTTTTACATCAAGACGTGTGCTGATCACACACGAACTTGTACCCTTTGGGAAAACCGGTGTGATATCTGCGCCGAGTCATCCGTAACCTTGTCACGACTACAAAAATCTTGGTGAAAAGGCAGTTTCACGTTATGTCATCGGCTTTGACCAATCGATAAAATAAAACACACACTCACGTAATAAAATACTGTCCACTTGCCAGAAAATTATTACGAGCACTGCCAGTTTTCCATGAAACTTACGAAAAGGCTATGCCTCGTCCGTTTCGTCCTTTGCCAAGCATCGAAACTTTCAACTACCACGAAATACGATGGCATTAAATAAAAATTAATTCAACTGAATTTTCGTCGCCGCACGTTCGCCTCCAAATTTCCAAAGATGTTCTTCACCTCCGTGGGGTCGTTCAAAATTGTCATTTCGAAGAACATTTTCAAAATGAGATAAATTCGAAATTGCAAAAATGAAAAGCTCATTTATTAATTATTCGAGACCACAGACGCGTCTCTTTTGAAATGTCAATTGAATTAAATTCTGTGGAGCGGTTTGTCGAGTCTTCATCAAATCACAATAGGAAATGATTCAAAGAGTCCCGTAGAAACATATTTATAATTAAAAAGAATGATGCTCGACGGCATCGACAGCGTACACTCAAGCGAATACTTGAGAACCAGAGTTCAGTGAGCTCGAATTTTCAGTTGAGTAAGTGTCAATATTAATGAATATGCACTCCGAAGGTCGTAACAGTCACATCCCTTTGAAGATCGTTCCCAAGGTTCGTCCTGCCAGCAGGATGGATAATGCTTGCATGTTGTTTAATGACAATTGGATTGTCAACGCGAGAATTGTATTCGAAAACATTAATCCAACACGATGTCACGACGAGGAGGAGCATCGTCCTGGTCATTCCGAACAAGGATCCTCTTTCGCCAACTATGATATATATAATTGCATGAGCTGTGAAATTTCAGTTGTCGTAGCTGAGCAAACATTCCTACCTAGTGAGAATCCCTTTTAGTTTGACCAAACACTGTCTATATCCATTCGCAGCGTGACCCAAGGAGAGAGCAAATTGTTTGGCCGAATACATCTCAGTGGCTACGGTAATTGGACCGTGCACTACGATCCTACGTGTCACACGTTGTCCCCTTTGACCCTTTGCATTTACAGCCCTTGCCACAAGTCCGTTTAGAACTTTAATTGCTCTTGCTACCCTTCGAGTAAGTCTCATCAATGAGCAATCATGATTTCTTGTGAAGAATCAAAATTCATTCGACTTCGCCGTTACATCGACGTCATTACGGTATTGATAATTTTGTATTGCAACGTTTTTTCTTCTTTTTTGAGTCATCGCACGTGTATGCCAGATGTGACAGGGAAAGCTGAACTGTTTCGTGAACAGAAGCTGATACGAATATCAAATTCAAACGACTGATGATCCACGTGTTTGAATCGCTTACTAGACATAAAAATTGAAGCTCCCCAGCTGCATAGAGATCGTACCGGAATATTGCACTTGCCTCTGTGAACTCTAACGAATCCAATATCTCAGGAAACAGCATGACGAACAGAATGCGATGTCTTATACTACGAAATATATTACGGAGTAATATTTCCAGATGCATTGAATAAGAGTTATTGAAAAATTGATGGCTATCGATTCTACGGAGTTGCACTTGAAAGTTTCATTAAATAATCGTGAAACCTGGTCCCATAGTACGAGAAATTTATATTGAATCTCTTTTACCATCAGCAACGAAATTTCCATGAATTTCCTCACGATTTTATTTCATAATCGTCCGCAATATTGACTGCCAGCATTTCAAATCTCACTTGCAAGCTTTTTAACGTTCCATATGAGTTGCTGCAATTTATCCTGACGAATGAATGCAAAAAGTACTTCCTCTGATGTTAAACGAACGCGTCGCTCAGTTCTCATTGAAGAACGCAACGAGCGTGCGCCGCTGAGATTTTCTACGACTTTGAAAAAAATGTCTTATTAAGTTTCCATTCTGAGTGGTTTGAGATTCTAGAAACGTTTAAGATGGCATTAGTGCTGTCCCTACAGCCGGCGCCTCGATCGAATTACCAAGCTACATTTCGGAGAAGGCCCTTTAAATCACAGGGAATGTCGAATCGGTGTGGAGATCCAGACTGAGAAAAAACTCGATGCGAAAAAAGTATTATTGAGTAAATTTAGCGGCTCGTTCGTTGATTAGAATTTTCCTAATTTTTTATATCGATTTTTTTTTCTTTGGGATAACTCGATGCATGGAGAAAAAGCTGGGGAAGGTTCTATATAGGATTATGCACACATGATAAATTCCAACGAGTCAGGGCCTCCACCGGAGTCAATCATCTCGAGGCTCATCGTGTCGAGGTAAGTTGAGTGTCGCAGGGATAAGTTGCCAGAAAGGAGAGAGCTCTTCAGCTCGGATATTCCATGGAATCCCTAAGACCGAGTACGGACCACGGAACAAGGAGATAAAAAGATGGGGACGATTTAAAAAAAGTGGAGGACGAAAGGACGAAAAAAAAGTCGAATCGGCGAAGATGAATTGCTCGACGATACGGAAATGTGACACAACGAGGTGTTGAACCTTATTCTTCGGGACTAAATAAAAGTACGAAGCGTCGAGATTTCAGGGTATTGGGATGGAGAGAATTAACGAGAATTATTCATCCCTCAAAGACGAGGCTTTTCCGACCGCATTCTTAATCCCAACCGGCGGTGATTTTCTTCATACACATAATGATGTATTCATCCCCGAGGTGAAAAATGTTGTAAGTCACATTTTGTATAATTTATTATGAATTCGTTGGGTACTTCGGAGTCTCTCAGGTATTTCCTGTCTGACGTTTTTTTTCCTTTTTCTCGCGAACTGTTTTTCATCAGTCTCGTCAGATATTTTTTTTTCTGCTTCCATATTAACCCAAAGGAGACTGTGCAGTGTCGTCTCTGGATAGTGAAACGAAGACATCAATATTTACCATCTCGTAAAACGTCAAGTCTATTTAATTTTACGTCTACCATCCATAAAACGTTGGAAAAGTTCGCCGTCCATATTATTGTGCCTCCGTGGACGGACAGTGTTTTACAAGAACGAAAATCTCTTTAGACATACGCCCTTGGTCGTTGGGAGCAAAAGATCCGAACGGAAGGTCGTGCATAAAGAAAATTGAACAGGACGTTGCCCTCCTGAGTTTATCATAAAAATCACAACGCACATAAGAAATGATAACTTTATCCCGATTCCATTTTTCTTACCTTCTTCCCGTTAGGTCTGTTCTCGTCATATTGATCGCTGGTTGATTTCCTGTATTTCAGGCTCCCGTAGACACACTGGGTCTCTGGGACCCGGCCTAATAAAATGCATGTTTGTTGATATTTGTTCCAGCTGGAATGTGTTGTTTGAAGTTTTCAAACATGCAGCAAGGGATTACGAAACCATAAATGTCAATGGATGATTTTTTGTCATTTTCACTCATTTTGTGTTTATTCAATATTTTAATCCGCAAATTCACATAATCGTTTGACATGATCGAACGTATTGAAATGAAAAATAATAATATCGTAAAACGAGTGCAGGAGACATGCAAGCCTGACAATTATAAATTTATTATTCACTATTATTATTTATTTTATACCGTAACAATTGATGTTGTTTATTTTATTGTTAATTATTATTTTACGACTATTGAATAGTACAGATGATAAATTTACACGAGTCAACGAGCAACAATCCAGGGAACGTCAGATATTTATTGATTATTAGTTGTCGAATATAAATATGTTAATGAGAAGTTTTTTATTTTACTCATTAATCCAGGCCTCCGGATTATCGCCGTTCTAATTGCATGGAAGAGGCAGGGGCACTCTTATGCCGTGATCCACTCAATTAAATCATCGATAACACCGACTCAAATTCTCGTTATTTATTTAGCTCATTCTCTTCCTTTCACTCGTTCCATTTACTCACTCACCTAATACTAGGTCAAAAGATTTTTGACTCTTGTTTTCATGTCGTACGTTTTTAGCACTATTTTAATATGCGAGTCAATATTTTATTATCTACTTCATGTTTGAATTATTTTATCATACCAATAAACAACACGTGTGTGGTCCTCTCGAGACTCGAACCAGCGAGCCCTTTTCAATCTCTCGTATACTTAGTTCTCTGACGAACGTTCCTTGGCAATAAAATCACAAATTGCTCAATCGAATCCTCGATAATATGAGCAAATAATTAATTTATTTAATCATCGAATCCATTCGTTTATTTTCTTTCGATATCAAAATTTAATAATGCAACGAAATTATTCTAAACAAATTTCTCGTCGATTTCGAATCAATTTGTCGAACGAGGATAATTATTTTTTTATTTTTACAATCAATGCTTCTCATTCCTACCATTCTTGCCACTCTGGCAGACTCACCGACTTTTTTTCTATACACTTACGATGTTTTTAGTACATTTAGCATTTTTTTAACATTAATATTCCGAACACGTCGGTAGGACATTTTTGAGGAATCAGTTCCACTCAATTTGTTTAACAATCAGCAGAAGCAAACCGTTTTATTTTTTATCGAATTCTATCAAATCATGACGTTCACATCAAGATGCGTTATGGTAAAATTTATTGATCGTTTTATTTATTCATACTTTGATTCGTCTTACATACAGTACTTTTTATTTACACACTCAATTATAGGAATAATTGTTTGTTTTCATTTTCTAGCTATAATTATTACAATATTTTTGTCGGACTAGTGAATGGGCAATGTAATGGATCGGAATCCAATTAGGACACTCCATGCGGTAACCTTTGGTGATTCATCGTCCAACCCATTTCCGTACAAGTTTCGATCGGTGCCGTTCAGGCAAGTGTTTACGTTTTTCGGCGAATCGCAAACTCTTGGGAAATCTACAAATTCAGGTTCGTCGGTTCTCCCTGTAAAAGATTAGTTTCTCGGGAACACAACAACGTTTTGAACGATGCATGTAGTGAAGATTTTTGCCAACGTTGTTTTCGTTCCTCCCGAGAAAGCTATAACGAAATAAGAGAAAACGACATCACATTGCAATCCAGAAACTCATTTTCGTCAACGAGCAACGTTTCCATTTACTCGCACGTTGATTACAGCATTTTGTGACAATTCAACGTTAACTCAGTGCGTGAAAAATTGTCTGAAAGATCGAACGACTCAATACTGAAAATATTTTGATCGATCAATTTATTTTCGTTGGAGAAAAATATGCGAGAGCTGACAGAAAGTCATGGTGGTCCATCGGTTACTCGATAGAGATTGAGGAACGACAATAAACAGAGAAAAAAGTAGGGATACAGGCGGCGTCGAGGTGTTAGGCTTTAGAAATGTGATCTCTCGTAGCTCTCGAGAGAGCCTTCGGAAACTGGAACACCTTATGTATACTGAAGTGCACTCTTGTCACGTTCTATATACGACGATTGTAAGCCGAGAAAAAACCCCGGGCGAATGTTATGCACTCGAATTCGAATGTGATATTATTTCGATGCGAAGATCGAACAATGCCAGCTGCGATTTCGAACTTTCGATAACGCGAAAACACTTTTACGAAAACTGCCACTATTGTCTGTCCAATCGTAAATTTTTATTTCCTTTTCCTCGCATACTTCATTCGATATCCGTTCTAGCAAAACGGATATTATGATCCATTTCGCGCCCGCTCGATCGAGTCCTCGTCTCATAATTTTTCCATATCTACGTGTGCTTTTTCTCAAAGCCTTTAATAGATATATTTTTCCATAAAATGCTTTTTCGGAGGGTCCCAGCCACGATTTATGAACTGACGATAGGAGCTCAGCAATTTTTTTCATAGTTCTACAAACCGAACAAACGCGAAGTATGAAAAAATGTTTTTCAACGAAAATTTTCAACTCGTGTCTCCATTGCACGTTCATTGTTTTATGCAATTCCGACCCTGAGCATTGGAACGGGGTCAAGAACGACCCCAATCTTCTCTTTAGCATAAAATTTTTCTCGTTTGCCCTGATAAGAATAAACAGCACACAATTGTCTTTGCTCTTCGATAACGAAAAATGGGGCTACGCGGTGAAGTCGCATTGACCGAACGTTTAAAGATAAAAACTGTATGGAACGAAAATCATTTTCGAAAACTGCGAAGGTGTTTTTTTTTTCAAATAGAGAAAAAAAAATTGAGACGTTTCCGGATCGAGACGAAAAAATTGAGGCAACCCCGAAAGATCGTGGTTCGTTGTTCTTGAGTAATAGCCGATACTTTCATAACGTGCGTCTCTCATCAATAAGTGATCGTAGGGTTGCGGGAGCTTCCGGAAGGAGCATTAAGAAACAAAGTTTATTGTTTTTCCTCCAACTTGTTCTGGTACTAAGCCCAGTTCATATCCACATCAATTTTCTGCCTAGCTCAAAGAATTTCTATGCGCAATGAACGGGGGTGGATTTTGGAGAAAGATAATCGGACCCTCCTATAACTCGAGCATTCAACTGGCTATTATCTCGACTCTTCGTCGGGATTGTAAGTTAGCCAGATCTTGAGTCATGGCTTGTACGATTGAAGAGGTTAAGAACAAAGCCAGACTGATCACCGCGACATAAGTACCATTCGAAATAATCCCTCGCTCTCTTAGCCTCGTTCTCTTTTTTTTTCCCACGCATTAACTTTCGTCTTTCGTCCATTTTTTCAATCCCTCTTCGTGTTGGTGAATGTTTCTGTGATTTTGTGAATAAAAAAATAAACAAATGACAGGGAAGGAAAGGTCGTTAACTTTGCGTCACGTATGTTTTTTTATAACTTTGTACGAAATGGGGCTCGAGCAGACTTTAGCGTCTCGGACGAAACGCTTCAAAAGCAATAAATCATGTACGATTTCCCGTAGAACCGACGATATGAATTGATTCCAGGAGCGCCATCGTAAACTCAATCAAGCATCGTCGCTTTAAGGGGGCGTTGAGATTTTTCCACGCAGCAAAAATTTGTTTTCTGCAGAGAAAAAAAACCGATTGCTCTCGGTACGCTTCGAACCGTGGGGCCGTGAACAAGTGTCAACTTTTTACTGAATAACTCGTCGACCTCGCGAAGCTTCAACTTTATCTTGAAAGATTTCTACGTTTCCCATGATGGATATATTTGCATGTATCAACAAACCATGAATCTGGGCTCAAGGAGACATAGGAATGGAACTCGAAATATAAATCAAGTTCGAGCTCTCTCAGGTATTCTTTTCGTGACACGAGGTCGCATTTTTCCTGCCCTAAGAATAACGATTCTCTAACTTGTGTCTCCTCCGCCCATCTTTCATTCTTATTTTTCGATTGCACCCGCACTCGTCCATGAAATTCAATCATAAAACTTGTCAATCCTTTTTTTTTTCTTCATTTATATTCATAGTCTCATAATATTTTTGTCACAGTTAGTTTTATTTTTATTAAGGAGGGTAGTCCGCAAAGAAGAAAGAGTGGCTTTGGGAGCGAGTGATCCAGGAACAAGACCAGCAACTTTATCGGAATGGTTCTGGAAACCTTAGAATTAAAACGATTACGATCCTCGCATTTTTTTATATTTTTTTATCGATTCCCAAACGATCGGCGTTGGAATTAATTTCTCCAATTGATAACCTCAATTTTTTCCTACGAGAACTCGATCTTCTGGAAGCAACGGAAATGCCTCGATCTTAAGGATGTACAAAATTCTAGACCCATCATGATTATTTATCATTTGAGGAGAAAAACTTTGCTCGTCGACTCGCAATCTCAAGATTACTTTCTCTCGGTTGTCGATTTTTTTGAAAAAAAAAACAAAAAAAAAAAAAAAAAAAGAAAAAAAAAAGAGAAAAAAAAAAAAAAAAAAAAAAAAAAAAAAAAAAAAAAAAAAAAAAAAAAAAAAAAAAAAAAAAAAAAAAAAAAAAAAAAAAAAAA